>PVJX010025241.1:0-27147 GCA_004027295.1 Dolichotis patagonum | reverse complement strand
TGTACTGCCCCCTTTTGTTTTATTCTCTTTTAAATAAAAAAAAAAACCAAGAGCAATATAGGATTTCAAAACGAGATGATAGGAATGTAACAATGGTTGTTATATTGCATATTGTTATCGAAGTAATTGCTCAGGCTACCATACACAAGCATAGAAGATTGATCAAGCAATAAAATTTATCTTTGAGTGGTTTCTTTCCCTTTTACTAAATATCTGTTGTAACTTTTGGATCTTATTTATTCTCTTAGTATTTTACAGTAGCAAGACAACATGGTATTTATACATGAAAGTCTGATTTATTTCACTTACGAATATGGTTTTTTTATTTAAAGAAAGAAAAGAAAATTTAAAAAAATAAAATAGAAAAAATGGGAAAAAATAGAATACAGAATTCAAAACAAAAATTAACATCATAAAATCACTAGTTGGTACATTACATATTGTTGTCTTAACAATAGTTGTTAAAATTACAAAATCAAAGCATAAAAAGTGGCTAGATACTCAAATATTGACAGTTCAAACTCTTCTGTTCAATGATCTACCAGAAATTTAGTAATGTGGTCATCTATCTTACACATTATACATACCATTATATCCTTTAGAGCACTTTCCTTCCCTTTCACTTTTACAATATCTATGATACTTTTTGGACCCCATTATGCTGTCAGTTCTTATTATTTTTTACACTAGAGAGTGTGATATTTACTAATGTGACTCTTGTTTATTTCACTAGTGAGGATATTCTCAAGTTGCCTCCATTTACCTATAAAGGCCTCAAGATAATCCTTTTTATAGCTGAATAGTATTCCATTGTATAAAAATACTGCATTTTTTAATCCATTCTGTGATTGATGGGCATTTTGGTTGTTTCCAAGATTTAGCTATCACAAACTGGGCTGCTATGAACATAGGTGCACATATATCACTGTGACATGACCTTTTCAATTTTTCTTGGAAAATACCCAAGGAGGGGAATAGCTGGATTGAATGGAGCTTGCAATCCTAGCTTTTTGAGGAATCTCCATACTGACCTCCGCAGTGGTTGCACCAGTCTGCACCCCCACCAACAGTGGAGAAGTGTTCCTTTTTCCCCACAGCCTCTCCAACATTTGTTATCAGTTGTTTTCATGATGGCATCCATTTTTTCTGGGGTGAGATGAAATCACAATGCTGTTTTAATTTGCATTTCTCAAATGACCAGTGATGGTGAACATTTCTTCATATATTTATTTGCCATTTGTATATCTTCATCTGAGAACTGTGTGTTCATCTCCAATGCCCATTTTTGGAGAGGGTCTTTGAATTTGGGGGGGTTGGTGTTTTTCAGTTCTTTATATGTTCAGGATATAAGTCCTTTGTCTGAGGGATTGTTGGCTAAAATTCTTTCCCATTCTGTGGGCTTTCTTTTCACTTTGTTGGTGATTTCTTTTGAAGTGCAAAAACTTTTCAGTAGTATGAGATCCCAGTTGTTAATTCTTTGAAGTATTTCCCATGTGGTTTGCATTTTATTCATGAATTCTCTGTCCACCCCTATGTCTCCAAGACTTTTACCTACCTTGTCCTCCAGTAGATTTATTGTTTCTGTTTTAATATTTAGATCCTTGATCCATTTTGACTTTAGTTTAGTGTATGGTGATAGGCATGGGTCTATTTTCAGTCTTCGGCAAGTGGAAAGCCAATTTTTCCAACACCATTTATTAAAGAGGCTATCTTTTTTCCAGTGAACATGTTTAGCCCCTTTGTCAAATATCAGGTGGCTGAGTGTCTTTGTAGTAGTGTTTGCATCTTGTAATCTGTTCCATTGATCCTCAGGTCTATTTCTTTGCCAGTACCATGCTGATTTTATTACTGTGGCTTTGTAGTATAGTTTCAAATAAGGAATTGAGATGCCTCCTGTCTTGCCTTTGTTGCCCAGAATTGCCTTTGCTATTCTAGGTTTCTTCTGTTTCCAGATGAATTTTAGGAATTTTTTTTCTAGATCTGTAAGGTATCTTAGTGGTATTTTGATTGGGATTGCACTGAATCTGTATAACAGTTTTGGGAGTGTGGCTGTTTTCACAATGTTGGTGCTTACTAACCAAGAGCAAAGAATATCCTTCCATTTTCTAATATCCTCTCAATCTCCTGTTTTAGAGTAGTAGAATTTTCAGCATATAGATCTGTTACATTCTTGATTATGTTGATTCCTAAGCATTTCATTTTTTTAGATGCTATTTTGAAAGGTGGTATTTCCAGATTTCTCTCTCATGGAGTTTTTTGTTTGTGCACAGGAATGCTATAGTTTTTGAGCATTGACTTTGTATTCAGCTACGCTGCTGAATTTGTTTATTACCTCTAGTAGTCTTTTAATGGAGTTTTAGCATCTTCTATGTAGAGTATCATGTCACTTACAAACAGTGATAATTTAACTTCTTCTTTTCCTATTTTTACTCCTTTTATTTATCCCTCTTGTCTGATTGCTCTGGCTACTATCTCCAGAACTATATTGAATAGGAGTGGTGATAGTGGACATCCTTGTCTTGTTCCTGATTTTAGAGTGAAGGATTTCAGGTTTTGTCCATTTAGTATAATGTTGACTGTTGGTTTGTCATAGATGGCCTTTATGAGATTGAGGTACATTCCTTCTATTCCGAGTTTCTGTAGAGTTTTTAGCATGAAAAGGTGTTGGACTTCATTGAAATCTGTTTCTGCATCTATTGAGATGATCATGTGATTTTTATTTTTGGCTATGTTGATTTGGTGTATTATATTTATTAATTTGTGTATGTTGAATCATCCCTTCATTCCTGGAATAAATCCCACTTGGCTGTGGTGCATAATTTTCCTGATGATTTGCTGCATTCTATTTGCCAGTATTTTATTGAAAAATCTTTGCATCAATGTTCACTAGTGAGACTGGTCTATAGTTCTCCTTTTTGGTTGGGTCTTTCTCTGGTTTTGGTATCAGAGTGATACTTGCCTCCAAGAATGATTTAGGGAGGACTGCTTCTCTTTCAATTTCATTGAAGGGTTTAAGGAGTGTTTGCGTTAAATTTTGTCTAAATTTCTTACAGAATTCAGCTGTAAATCCATCAAGACCTCGGCTCTTCTTTGTTGGTAAATTTTTAATCACGTTTTTTTATTTCAGTAGCTGATATTGTGTTATACAAAATTACTATATCTTCTTGGTTGAGCTTTGATAGTGATATGTTCCTAGAAATCTGTCCATTTCCTTTATGTTTTCCACCCTATGTGAGTAGAGATTTTCAAAGTAGATGTTCATGATCTTTTGAATTTCCATGAGATCTGTAGTAATTTTCTTCTTTTCAGTCCTTATGGGATGGATTTGAGTTTTTTCTTTCTTTTTCTTGATAAGATTGTCCAGGGGTTTATCAGCTTTGTTTATTCTCTCAAAAAACCATCTCTTTGATTCATTAATTCTTTGTGGTTTTTTTTAGTTTCAATTACATTAATTTCTGCTCTAATTTTCACAATTTCCTCTCTTGTGTAAGTTTTGGTGTTGACTTGCTCTTCCTTTTCTAGAAGCTTGAGATGTAGCATTAGGTTATTTATTTGTGTTCATTCCATTTTCTTGATGTGACTATTTATTGCTATATATTTCCCTCTTAGGACTGCTTTCACTGTGTCCCATAGGTTACACTGTGTTGTATCTGTATTTTCACTGTATTGTAGGTAGGTATTGTTTTATTTCTTCTTTAATTTCAACTGTAACCCACTGGTTATTCACAAGGTTGTTATTTAATTTCCATGTATTTATGCAGGTTTTGATGGGGTTTTTTGCCATTGATTTCTAATCTTAGTGCACTATGATCAGATATTATTCATGGGATAATTTCACTCCCTTTGCATTTAGTTAAGAATGCTTTATGGGTCAACATATGGTCTATTTTTGAGAATGTCCCATGTGCAGCTGAGAAGAATGTATACTTTGATGTAGTTGGGTGGAACACTTGTAAACATCCACTAAGTCCATTTGCTCACAGGTATGATTCAGTTCTGTTATTTCTTTGATGACTTTTTGTCTAGTTGATCTATCTCTTTGTGACAGTGGGGTGTTAAGGTCTCCTATTACAATTGTGTTCTTGTGTATTTGGTTTTTTATGTCCATTAGTATTTGCCTTATACAGTTGGGTGCTCCTGTATTTGGTGTATATATATTTATAATTGTTAGTTCTTCCTCTTGTAATTTTCCACTTACAAATATGTAGTAGCCTTCTTTATTTCTTTTAATCCTTTTAGGTTTGAAGTTTACTTTTTGTGAAAACAGAATAGCTACTACTTTTTTCTGGGTTCTTGTTTCATGAAATACTGTTTTCCATCCTTTGACTTTTAGTCTATGAGTTTCTTTTAGAGTCAGATGTGTTTCTTGTATACAGCATATTGTGGGATCCTGTTTCTTGATCCACTCTGTCAACCTGTATCTTTTGATAGGTGAATTGAGGCCATTTACATTTATGGATATCACTGATATGCACTGGCTTGACTTTGCCATGTTCTGTTCCTATTGTTGGTTTCCTGCTTTTCTCCCTTGTTTGATTTCTTGTCCAGCCTGGTGGTTTCTTTCTGTTGTTGTTCTGGAGATTGTGGTCATTTTTATCTCTATCTAACATGTCTTTCAGTACTCTTTCTAGGGTTATTTTGGTGGACATGAATTTCTTCAGTTGTTCTTTGTCATGGAAGTATCTTGTTTCTCCATTAAATTTGAAAGACAGTTTTGCTGGGTACATCAGTCTGGGTTGAAAGTTGTTTTCTTTTAGGGCTTGAAATACTTCACTCCAAGCTTCTTTTAACTTGAAGGTTTGTGCTGAAAAGTCTGCCTTGATTCTAATAGGCTTTCCTTCATAGGTGAGTTGTGTCTTTTCTCTAATAGCTTTTAGTATTCTGTTTTTATGCTGTATGTTTGGGATCTTAATTATTATATGTCTGGGTGTAGATTTATGTTGGTTGTGACTGGCATTCTGTATGCCTCACTTATTTGTATATCAGATTTTTTCCCCATGTGTGGGAAATTTTCTGCTATTATTTCTGTGAATAGTTTAGTTATGTCATTTGCATTGTCTTCTGCATCTTCACTGATGCCCATGAGTCTTACATTGTTTCTCTTGGCATCATCTTGAAGCTGCTGGATTGACATTTCATGCTGCTTTGTTGTTTTTATAAATTCTACCCTTTCATGATCGCTATCTGCAATCCTGTCCTCAAGGTCTGAAATTGTATCCTTAGGTGCATTTAGAAGGTTCTGACAGCTTTTAATAGAATTTTTTGTTTCTTGGATATCTCTTTGAATTTGTTTCATGTATTCTGCTTGTTTTCTGCATTGTTCATTCAAAGTTTCAATCAATTTCCCATGCTCCTGTATTTTTTTTATCTATTTCTTCTCTAGCTATATTGAGCAACTCATTTACTAAGGTTGTTATTTCTCTCTTTACATAAGACATTATTTCTAATTTGATTTCCTCTATAGCCTCATGGATTTGTTTCTTTACTTCATTTGCTATCTTTTGAGAGATTTCTGGTGTATGACTTTTAAAGTCCTCTATTTTAATGTTGCCTATGCTTGCTTCTGATGGACTAGATGTTTGAGACTGCATTTTGCCTTTTCATTTTGTCATTTTAACCTTTTGAGTATATATTTAGTATTTCAATCCCAATAGTCCCAAATGTCCATAGTGTGAATTTTAGGGTCCTCCTGTGTGGTTGATGTTTGTCCAATTGCTGGGTACCACATGAAGTGGAGAGCCAGTCACCTGAATTCCACCTACAGGGCCTGTTGGGTGAGTCCTATATTCTTTCTGTGCTAACTAGCCTAGAAGTATTGATGTAGGTCAACTCTTAGTTCCTGCTTTTGCTATGTCTTTAATTTGTTGCAGGTCACCAGATCTCCCTGGCTATAGTGTTTGTGTCAGCTGAGGCCCTACTGTGTCACTGAGGGTCTCATAAGCTCTTTTAATTTTCTCCAAGTTGGGGGGCATTATTGGTGTACTCCTCAACCTGTCTGATGTTCTGTGTGTGGAGGGGGAATTACCCACTCTCATGCCAGGTTCACCAATGTCTTACAGTTGGAGGGAGTTTCACTTCTGCTCATATTTACCCAGTGTAGACCTCTATTTTGGGGAAACTCACCACACTGACTGGAACCTGCTGAGGTCTTCTGTTTGGGTGAGGGATTCCTGAGTCTCCCATCCAGCCAACATGGTAATCCACTGTAGTCCAAGGTTTTGGGAGAAGGGGTTGTATCCAAAGATCAACTGCAGTACTAGGTCCAGGAAATGGGTGGGTTCCCCAAGGGGCCGGCCCACGGCAGTGGTCAGGGGCATCCCAGGTGTGCTGTGGGTGTCCCAGGTGTTCCTGGCCAAGGCAGTCTGAAGTGACCTAGGCATGCCAGGGACATCCTAGGTGTTCCCAGCTGAGGGGCAGGCCCAGCAGCGGCAGTCCAAGGCAGCTCAGTTATGCTGGGGGCATCCTAGGTATTCCCAGATGAGGGATGAGTATAGTTTCTAGTTGCATCCATTTACCTATAAAAGCTTCAAGCTTCTCATTCTTTATGGCTGAGTAGTATTCCATTACATAAAAATGCTACAGCGTTTTTATGCATTCCTCAGTTGATGGCCACTTGGGTTGTTTCCAAGATCTGGTTATTACAGATTGTACTGCTATAAACATGGGTGCCCATATATCACTGTGGCATGATGTTTTCAGTTCGTCTGAGAAAATACTCAGAAGGGGAGTAACTGGATCAAATGGAACCTTTAATCCTAGTTTTTAAGGAATCTCCATGCTGATTTTCACATTGATCGTACCCGTCTACACTCTTACCAAAAATGGAGAAGTGTTCCTTTTTCCTCACAGACCTGCCAGCATTTTTGAGTAGTTAATTTCTTGATGCTAGCCATTCTTTATGGAGTGAGATAAAATCTCAGTGTAGTTTCAATTTTCCTTTCTTGAATGACCACTGATGTTGAACTTTTTAAATATATTTACTTGTCATTTGTATTTCTTCATCTGATAACTGTGTATTCATCTCAGATATTCATTTTTGGAGTGTGTCTTCAAATTTGGGGGGGCCTGATTTTTTTTCTGTTCCTTATACATGCTAGCTAAAAGTCTTTTGAGGCACAGTTGGCAAAAATCTTTTCCCAGTCTGTGACTTTCCTTTTCACTCTGTTGGTGATTTCTTTGGATGTGCAAAAATTTTTATAAGATGAGATCTAAGTTGTTGATTCTTTGACGAACTTCTCATGAAGTTTGTTTTTTTTTCATAAACTCTCAGCCTATTCCTATGTTCTCGAGATTTGTACCTATTTTGTCTTCCAGTAGGTTTAGTATTTATGTCTTAATGTTTAGATCTTTGATCCATTTGTTCACAAGTTTGATTGAGTTCTGTTAATTCTTTGCTGATTTTTTTGTCTAGTTGATCTGTCTCTTTGTGATAATGGGGTTTTAAGGTTCCCTGTTACAAATGTATTATTGCTTATTTTATCTTTCATGTCTATTATTATTTATCCTGCATAGTTGAGTGCTCTCATATTTGATTCATGTATATTTATGACCATTATCTCTTCCTCTTGATGTTTTCCCCTAACAAATATGCAGTAGCCTTCTTTATCTCTTTTGTTTATTCTTCATTTGAAGTTCATATTATCTGCAAACAGAATAGTTACCTGTGCTTTTCTCTGGGTTCCTGTCTCATGGACCATTGTTTTCTATTCTTTGACTTTAAGTCTTAGAATTTCCTTATGAGTTAAATGTGGTTTTTGTATACAGCATATTGTTGGATTTTGTTTCTTGAGCCACTCTGCCAGTCTGTGTCTTTTGATTGGTGAATTGAGATCATTTACATTCATGGTTATAACTGGTATATATTTGCTTATGTTTGTCTTGTAATCTTTGTACTACTGGTTCCCTACTTTTCCACTCTGTTTGTTTGCCCTGCTTGTTGGTTTTTTTCGATTGTTGTACTTGGAATTGTGGTCATTTTTATCTCTTTCTAGAATGTCTTTCAGTAATCTTTGTAAAGTTGGTGGGGGTGGTTATGAAATTCTTCAGTTGTTCTTTGATAGGGAAGTATCTTATTTCTCCATTTTTATTTTGAAAGATAGTTTTGCAGGGTATCAATAGTTTTTCAGATATCAATCTGGGTTGGGAGTTGTTTTCTTTTGGTACTTGAAGTACTTCACTCCATGCTCTTCTTACTTGCTAGTTTGTGTTGAGAAGTCTGCTATGATTCTGGTAAGATTTCCTTTATTCTTATTCTGAACATCTGGGTTCTCGATTATTATATGTTGAGGTGTAGATTCATTTTTGGTTATGGCTAATTGGATTTTTATATGCCTTGCTTATCTGTTTGTCAGGTTCTTTTCCTGTGTTTATCATTTCTGTTTTTACCTGAGAGATTATTTCTGATCTGATTTCCCTTACAGCTTCCTGGAGTTGTTTCTTTATTTCCATTGGTATCACTTCAGAAATTTCAGGTGTGTGATTTCTAACTTAATCCATGTCTGTGTTTCCTGTACTAGATCTGAATGAGCTAGAAGCTTGAGATTGTACTTTATTTTTTACTTTTGGTGTTTTCCTGTATTCCTCCAATTCAGTCAGTTGCCAGGTCTTAGTTGTTTCCTGCACTAGCAGCCTGTCAAGCAGAGGTCCTCACTGAGGGTGCCAATGGCTGCAGGTCTCTAGGTGCAGACTCCCAGTCCCTGCATGCTTCAGAGATGGTTCCCAGGTGTGGGAGGGTTGATTGGGGTGAACTCAGAGTCCCTGTAGGCCTCGAGGGTTTCTGGATGGCTGCATGTCACCGGGTGCAACTTCTCAGTTCCCAGGAGCCTGCCTGTGGTTCCTGGCTGTGGGTGGGTTACTGGGTGCAGCTTCCCAGTCCCAGTTGGCATCCCTGTGGGTTCCTGGGTGACTGAGGATTACTGGGTGCAGATTCCCTGCCCCCATGGGCCTGAAAGCTGGTTTCTGGATTTTTTTCTCTTTCCTATTAATGTATTTATTTAATCATTTATGTCTATATGGACAGAAGACTATTTATATTGTCCTTTGAGTTCTGATCGGAAACTACCATATTAATTTTGTTGTTCAGAGTGTCCTTAGATAGGATAGAAGAAGTTAAGGAGAAACAAAGAAAGGAGACAGGAAATTATCATTGTAAAATTGTATTTTGAAGAAAAAATAAAGCTTCAGGTCACAAAGTTTTCCAATATTGCATTGCCCTTTTCCCTTCTAGGAAACTACTCCAAAACAGAAAAAAAAAGTCTTAAAGACACAATAAGCCTTAAACTGAGCCCACGTTTTTTGTTTTCCTATAGGCTTGTATCCTCAGGGAAATAACCTTATTAAGTGGACAGCATATCTCTAGACTTCAAGCACATGGAAATGGTTTGCATTCTAACTGAGCAGACAGGGTGACTTGACAGACAGGATCCACTGTCTTCTGTTGTTTAATGCTCAGTGACTTACAAATAATTGTTTCATGTTTTACCTATTTCCAATCTCAGGCATAAATGAATATCAATCTATTTCCTTTACTCTATTTTAACATTTTAAAATGCCAACTGTACTGCTTTTATTTTCCAACCTGGAAGGCAAAGAAGATGACTTGCTGAGAGACAGAAGCAGCTATAGAGATGTCATCACACATTTGCTGAGGGCCTACTTTGCACTTGTGCTTGCTATCTATGATCTCATTTTGTTCTCAAGCTCCCAAAAGGGCAGGCACTATTATTATCACCAGCTGACAGATGAGGAACCTGGGGGATATTGTGTGGAAGCTTCATTAATACCAAATGCTCAGCTTTGCTGACAGTAAGACACCTCTTTGGGAAGGGCTGCTCAGGGCATGACTGGCTTTGCTGGTGGGTCATGCATTACTTCCTTATCCCTTCCTGTCCTGTCTTACCTTAAAACTGTGAGCAATACCCAAGCTGACGAAGACAGGGCAACAGTTTAAGGGGTATTCCAGTGAGAGAGATACTCCCAATACAGTGAAGCCATCATCACTGGACACAGAGCAATCAGAAAGGTACTATTTTCGACCAATCAGAAACTTGCTATTTTCAGTCTTCATTTGAATATGGTGCTGTTCCCTGGACCAATCACAAGTTGTTCTTTTCAACCCCATATTTGCATGTGGGGACAACTAATCAAAAGACACTATTTCTAATCCTTCATTTACATGTACATGGAAGCCAAACAAGTTTTTCCCTAGGACAGTTTACACATGGCATGATGCCAAGGAAGCCTTTGATGGAACAACTTGCCCAGTGCTTTATTTGCATGAAGCAGAGATGACTGAGAATTTTGTGTGTAAAAGATCCCTTTCCCTTATCCTCAAGAGACTGTGAGACTTTTCACCATCCTACTCTCACTCTGTCAAGAATACTTCTTTGCTGCTTTCAATAAATGTATACTTTTCCTGCCTTTTGTGTGTCTCATCCAATTCTTTGGGACACTGAGAACCTGGAAAGAAACCCAGGGGACCCTCCATCTGGTAACAAGACCTCAAGAAAACTATTTGGCAAGGGATGGCCCTTCTCATTCCAGTTCCTTAGTGACCTTCTGTGGATAATGCCATTTTAGGCTCTTCCTTTAAGGATGACATGTGTATGATTTTGACTTCTCAAACACAAAAACAGGATTGGGAGTTAAGCGATATGGACTCTATTCTCTAAGTTCCTTGGACCCTTGTAGTAGATGCCTTGTTTCTATCAACCCTTCCTGCCATCTAATTTTAAACCCGCTCTTTCATGGAGATAGAGCACTTACAGGGTCTTATGTGGGTTGCCCCAGTAGAGAACTCATGTTCTGAGTCTGCTTGACCAGCTGAGTATATGCTCCCACCTGTGGCACAGTACTTGGTTCAGGGATGGCACACATTGGGCTTACCAGAGCCCGCTCAAAATTTATTGTTATCAAAACTCTGTCTCTCCTAGGGTTGGAAGATATGAGGTAGTGGCTCCCGCAGTGTGGAAAGAGCACATGAGGTGGTTTCCTGAACCACTGTGAGCCCCTGGTGTGATGATGCCGGGCTTGTGGTGTTCTCGTGGAGAGTGGATCCACACTACCCAGCCAACTGTGGATGGAAGGTATTTGAAGAATAATTTCACCTGTACCGAACATGTACAGACATTTTTCTTGTTATCCCTTGACAATATAGCAACTGTTTATGTAACATGTGCATTTCTTTAGCATCGCAAGTCGTGTAGAGATGCTTAAAGTATGTGGGAGGATGTGCACAGGTTATGTGCAAAACTATGCCATTTTACGTAAGGAACTTGAGTCCTCTTAAATTTTTGTTTTCACAGGTAGTTCTGGAATCAATAACGCCAAATGCCAAGAGCTAACCGAACAGTCACATGCAAAAGATAAATTTTTTAAAGATAGCAATAACCAAAAATCAACAAGACCTAAAATTTAACCCTAGCACTGCCACTAAATAAGTGTGTAACTTTGGCTTGTCTAGGCTTTTATTGTTTGTAAAGTGAGAATTTTGGAATAGAACAAATGACTGGTAATGTTCCACCCACATCTAACCTGTCTTTAATCTGTGATCCTGTAGTTCATGGGCCTAGAGAATTTGGTCACACAAGTAAACCCAACACCAAGAATCCCATGGTTACCCATGCAACACTTTGTTCACCATGGTATCTGATGTCACGTGACCTCCTTTTCCTGACCCCAGATCCTGGTAGGACATCACCCCAGGAATAAGAATCTTAAAGCACCACCATGTAAACTACATTCCAGTTCATGGCAATTTCTTCACGGAGCCCTGTTAGTTACTATAAAAGGATTTACTTACATTTTCGTCAATTGGAAGGTACAGAAATAGACTTGTTCCAGTGAGCACAGAGGAGATGTGTAAATCATATCGCCATGTGTGCATGTGAAGTGCAGGGCGTGACTACCCGGGCGTTCTGGTCTTCATGGGAAGTCAGATGGTCCTGCAGGACCCCAAGGAAAGTCCCCACAGGGTGGCAGTGTCACTCTCGTGTGCCTGGCCTGAGGTCAGGTGTCAAGCCACATGCTGTATCCAGGACTACATGATCCCATAGCACAGAGTGTAGAAACTCACCACATTAATGTTTCTGAGATGGCACCAAGGTGTGCACTGGGCTTTGGGGTCTCATCGAGTTGATACTGATGGTGGCCAATACTCACAAGAACAGCCATCCTTTCTCTCCCTCTCTCTCCCTGTCTCTGTTGTCTTTAACATTTTTCATGCTTGAGCTATGTAGCCACCCCTTAAGTTTTGGAAAGATCAGTTCCAGGACATTCCTCACCCTGTCCTTCATATAAAATGGCACAGAACCCTTGCACATTCTCCTGTATACAGTACTTTAAATCACCTCCAGATTACATATGATAGCCAATACAATCTAAATATTATGCAAAGAGCTGTTATGTTGGGGTTTTTTTTTTGAGCTGACAAGAAAAACAAGCTTTTTAATTTCAGTACAGATGTAATTTTCTTTAAAGAAAAATTTTCCATCCATGGTTGGTTGAATCTGGGTGCAGAACCTATAGATACTGAAGGTGAATGTCACCCTCTTGCCAAACTCTTCTGAGTCCTTCTGTTTCCTTCACCCAGACCTCCCAGGCTCCATGCATGGAGAAGTCCCGACAGACAGCTGCAAACACTGTGAAGCAGCCAGATGTGGACACTCCAGAGGGCATACATAGCTCATGGTGCTCTGTAAGGTCTTGAGGAAACCTGATCTCTTAAAGTACCCAAACCTAAAAGTGTCAAAAATTTAAAATTCAGCCCCAAATTAGTTCTATCAACATATCTGACAGAGCCAAAAAGTCTTTCAGATGGCCTTGCAGTGTTGATGTGAGGCGTGAGTAATATTTTGACACCTGGAAGCAGCAGGTTCTTTCCCCACAAAGTTTCAGCTGTCTCCTGATCTCACTCTTACCCAAGGGTCAGCCAGAGCCAGTTACACAGGCCATGCGCAGCAGAGCCAGCTATAGGACCAAGTTCAGCCAAGCAGAAAGACAGTTGGCAGCTTAAATTCTGCTTTAATGTTTCAGCACTAAGCTTTTGAAATTCAAGTCTGAAACAATTGTCTGAGATGAAAGCATTTTGAACTTTAAAAATCAGGCCCTGAGAAATAATGTGTACTCATTTTGAGTCCATTTTTCTTACTCAGAAAAGTAGATGCAGTTTTCCCAGGCTTAGGAACGGATAAAAGAATGACAGAGGAGAAAAGAGAAGATACAAGGTCAAGAGAATGAGAGAAAGGCCTACGGCTCTCCCTACCATGCAACAAGGAGATGTATTATGGTGTATTTGTTACTCTTCTCTCATTGTTGAGACAAAATATCTGACACCCAAAATTAAGGAATGAAAGGTTTATTTAGCTTACAGTTTTTGGATGTTTCAGTCCATAGTTAGCTGGCTCCAAGGCAGGGTGGCATGGCACAGGGCAGCCGTTCATGGCAGCCACAAGCAGGAAGAGTGAAAAGGGCAAAAAGGATAAAAGCTCACCTCCTTCTCTCCCTTACATTGTATGCCAGCTACCTACCTCTGGCGGGTGTAGCACTCACACCACCAATCCCAGCACTAGACAGCAAACCAATCATGAACGCTAGATTCAGCCACCTCCATGATGGCATGAGGCTTTGGGGGGGACACCCAGACACAAACCATAACATAAGGTGACACTAAAATGGCAAGGAGGTAGAATCCAGCAGTGTAGGGGAACTCACTCCCTCTGAAGATCTGAGCAACCCCTCACCTCCTGGCATTAGCTCAGACATGACCTTGGCTCTGCAGTCACTTGGGCAGATGGACAATACGGTGTTACAGAGTTGTCTCCCACTCTAGTTGCTGAAAAAGCAGTGCGATAATTCCCCATTGTCAGGTCAAGGGCAATGAGTGCCCTATTATGGTTTAGGTAAAAGAGTTCCCCCCAGAAAGTTCATGTGTTCAGAGGTGGGGGCTTTCAAGGGATGATTGGATCATGGGGACTCCGGACTGCTCTGTGAACTAACTAATCTATTATTGATGACTTCACTTCTGAAGGTGCTCGCTCTTAAGCGGGAGAGGCTGGCTGTAGGAGGTGGATCCCTGGGGCGTGGCCTGGAAGGATGGATGTATTCTTGATCCCAATCCTTGCTTCTTTTAGGCTGTCTTCTACTTTCTGGCTCTTTGGTTTCCTCCCTGCTTCCTGACAGGTCCTTCCATCACGCTCTTTCTGCCTTGGAGCCAGCAGACCATGGACTAAAGCTTCTTTTAAATTGCAGCATCAGATGTTTTGTCTTGCCACCAGAGCAGTGACTAGTACAGCCCTCAATATTCTTGGGGCATAGGCTGCAGTGGACTCTGCTCAGGTCCCTAAGCATAGCCAAAAGTTGTTGGGAGGACGTGATACCATGGGGACTCTGCAGCAATCAGGACTGAGGGGTGGCTGGGGGCACCTTGTACTCCTATGACTCTGGATGCTACAATCTCAGGGGTAACAGGGAGATACTGATGGGGTCACAGAGGATGGACGCCTGTCCCCACCACCCCTAAGGCCACTGCACCAATAAACTCTCTAGAAAAGCTGCTGCTAGAAGGAAAATATTGTAAGGCACACAGAGTAGGGGCCTCAAATATCTGGAATTTCATTTTTTGTTGTAGGTAGAAGGAAACTTTGAAAACAATTATGGGGCCAGGGATTTAGCTCAGCTGTGTAAGTGCCTGCCTGGCAAGTGCAAGGTTCTGAGTTTGATCCCCATACAAAAAAAATTTATGTTTTATCAATATAAAGCAATATTTCCTGAAAATTTTGAGACTCATACCCTCCTACTTTCTAAAGAATTTATTCTTTGGAGTCCATTTTAAGCATGTAAAAGGCAGACATATTGTTGAGGGTAACCTTTATTGCCAGCACTTGAAAGTATAGGTAGATGCAAAACTACGTACAGTTGAAAACTGTAAAAATCACTGAATGAATATTTTACTGCCATGAAAACTTTTAAAGAAGGTACATAAGATTGCCGTCACATTTTGTTCCTATGGCAAAAGCATAAATGAAAATAAAGATCCCTTAGACTTTCAAATCATAATAATTATGTCAACAATAACTTTCTTCTTCTCATCCCTAATGAGAAAGGGTCTCCTCTGTGAGATGGAGAGGGTGACAGTTCACTCCAGTTAATGTGACAGAATAGGGAGGCTCAAGAAGGTCCACATTCCTGGACAGAAGGGCTGTTGCTATTGGGTGTTTCATTTACACATGGAGGCCATCACAGGAGAAAGTAATTCTTTAGGTGAAACTGAGTCAGATCAAAGTCACCCACTTTTATGTAAGAAGTGATCCCTCTGCTATCAACCCACAAATCACCAGCAAATAATGGAAACACAGTGCATACAGGAACTGAATGAGGGAGGTAGACCAGGAGTTCTGGCCACACCTATGCATGTCATTCCTACAGTGTTACCTGTGGGCAGGCCTGGACCAGGCTTCCACTCATTACCTGACTTGTAGTATCTCCTATAGCAAGGACCTGGGGGCACAGTGATTCGTTAGATGTCAGGGTCACCTCAAAACGGTCCTGCACCTTAACATTCTCTGCAGATTCACATCTGCTCACTAGATTATCTCACATCCTGGACCCAGACTCCGTGGTTAGTGCAGGGATAGCTGAACCCTCTTGGCCTCTGTCCTTGCAGGCAAACATGTCTTCAAGATTGTTCTATGGCAGACCCTTGGTGCACTCAGGCTGCCATACTGTACCACAGACGGGATGGTTTCAAGAGTGGACAATTATTTCTCACAGCCTGGGGACTGGGAGACTGAAGCAGGGTCCCAGTGTGGCTGGGTTCTGGTGAGTGCCCCCTCCTGTGCTGCAAATGGCTCCCTTCTCACTGTGCCCTCACAGGGCAGAAAGCCAGAGCAGTCTCTATGGGGTCTCACTTTATAAGGGCCCTGATCCTGTCATGAGGGCTCTGCTGGCATGATTTCATTTATTCTTAATCATATCACAAAAGCCCCACTTCCTAATAATGTCACATTGGAAGTTAGAACTTCAACACGTGAATTTTAAGGGAACAGATTTACACTATAACAGCTGCAAAGATAGGAAAGAATCTCAGGTGACAGCAGCCACAAAACAAATTCCTTATTACAGCTGGGGCTGGTTATTTGACTTCAAGAGACAATCTCGTCTGGCTGAGGACTCTGCTCCCTGAGTGGGCTGGAAGTTTTAGGAGCTTTGGGGATGCTGGGCATGCTGGAGGTGTCAGGGCACTGAGGGTGTTGGGATGCTCAGGATATTGGGCATGTTTAGAATTTGTCTGGAGTGTTACTATTGGGGATGCTGGACGTATGAGGAGTGCTGGGAATGTTGGAGGTGTTGAGAATACTGGGAGTGTGAGGAGTTGTGATAATGTTGGAAGTTTTGGGGATGTTAGATTCTCATGACAGGCTCAGGTTGTGCACTAGTGGTGGCACTTCTTCCACCAGGAAGTGCTTCCAAAACTCCAGGAGCATTTGTTGCTGGCATGCTTCCTGTTTGTGACTCCTGCACCTCCTATACACCTGAGACCTCAGGTACGAGTGGGCGTTTCCTGTTCCTTGTCATGGCTTGTGCACTCACCCTTTCAAAGGGACTTCGGTATGCACAGTCCCTCCTCTTAGCTCATCCTCTCCCCTCTTGTGTGCTCAGAACTCAGCATAACTAGTTCGAATCTCATTTCCTAGGGAAGAGTCCTGCTGCTCTGGAGCACCAGTGGGTCTAGCAAACTATTTCCTTGTTAGTATTTTATTGTAATTTCTTTGTGACTGCACTCTGAGCTCCTTAAGAGGTGGGAAGTGGTTTTATGCTTCAACTCAAGGCAGATGGTGCTGGTACCCTGCTTGTGGCAAGTGGCACACATGAGAATGTCTGCTTGAGTGCTGCCATGCTGACTTTGTGACGAGATGCAGACTACATACGGGGCCACCATCAGTGATGAATGTGAGGACCCTGAGCCAGCCCTCAGTCAGAGAAATAAGAGGAGAGTTGGTGGATGACCATCCGGCTTCCTCTCCTCTGAGCATGCGATCTCCATAGCTGGCACTGGACCACTGAAGACTGGACTGGCACTGGGAGTTCACAGCCAAGTCCACTTATACACTTATACAGCCACTTATGCAGCAGGCAGCCAGCTGGTGGCTGTTAGAAGAAGGTTGCCTTACTCTATTCTGTGCTGCTATAAAAAAATACCCGAGACTAGGAAAAAAATTATTTTCTTGGTGTTCTGGAGGCTGGAAAATCCAATATCAAAGCCTTCTAAGCCCGTCCTCATCTGGGAGAAAGCTGAACAATGAGAAAGGAAGAGCCATGGAAAAGCAAGAGTGCACTCCCACAAAACCTTCTGCACCATCCTTTCTCTCTCACAAAGCTGAGCTGGAGTGACCTCATCACCTCTTCTTGGGCCTCACCTCCTGACACTTGTATATTGGGGATTAAGTTTCCAACATATGAATTTTGGAGGGGGCAAAGACGTTTAAGCCTTGGCAGAGCCTCAGGGCCTTCCCACAGTCTGCATGCATTTGCTAATGTCTTAGTTACTTTTTCTTGTTGCTGAGACAAGTAGCTGGTACTACTCAACTCTCAAAGATAAAGGAGACAAGAAGCCCATTACAAGTTGACGACATAGTGAGGCAGAAATACATTTCATACACCCAGAGTAGTAAATGTCCCAGCCTAGCAACACAGCAACTGTGTGTGTGTGGGGTGGGGGAGACAGTTGCTTCCCTTCATGACCGTGTGGCTCCCTAGGAACTGTGACTTCTTGCTGCTGCCCAGCAACCCTAGAGAGGACTGGACTGCAGACCACTAGCCTGGGAGAAGGCGAAAATTCAAAATTCAAAGGAGAGTTTCAATTAAATGAACATTGGCTTCACACCTACTTGAGACCAAGAAATGGTAAGTTCAAACATCAAAAATTAGAGGCATCCTGTCTCGATGCAGCATAAACATGACAGTGTAAGTTATGGGACTTCTTCATAAGGGCCTTGTAACTGGAGCAATAACATTTACTTGTAGAAATCAAAGACAGAAAAACATAGAGGGCCGTGCAGCTAGAACTAAGTGCACATCAGTGCGGTCTGAACCACACTATGGCATAGGGGATGGAGTCTGATCTGAAGGTTGATTGGGAAATCAGTTTTTCCCAGTCTTCAAAAAAAAAGTGCTATGCAGAGCATTGCAGCTCTTGGGACTGGGATGTGTGAGGTCATGGGACTACTTCCCAGAGCCATGCTGGCACACGTGTGGCACTTGTGTCACAGCTGTCTGTTTATTATCAAGAGATCTGACGGGTTCGCCCTCAGTGTCCTAGAGTTATGCTTGTTGTTTCTGAAGGTACGCAGCAAATAGTCATGAGTGAGCTCTGTACACTCTTGTCCAAGCTACTCGCCAAGGCATTTTGTTCAACACTGAAGGGCACACAGAGGTGAGGACAGTATTGCCACCGTGTGCTCTCGGAAGGGGACGTGGGACACACAGCATTATGGCAGCCTCTTGACTGCAGAGATGGTTAAGGAAAGGAGAAGGGTCCTGAGGGTCAGAAGATGGGTCCTGGTGAGGTGCTTATCCCATGTTTTTATGGTGGTGAGGGGTATTTAGGGCATGGGTATAGGAAGGGTAGAAGTGCAGAATGAAAGAAGTTAGTGGGCCACCGGATCCCTCTTCTTGGTGAGAGACCCTGGAATAACTGCTCTCAGGAGTTTCCCTGGAGCTCCACAGTGCACTTGTGTTCAGTGCTGTCTTCCCTGAGACTATGAAGATCTCTAAGTCAGAGGGATTTTGGAATCTCCTGTCCAGCTCTCTTTGAGTGGGCATGGGAATGGAAGGACAACACAGCTGATCCGAGGTGGGGTGGCAGGGCTGAGAGAGTCCCAATGTCTAGAAAACTGGGGGAAGAGGGAGCAGCAACAGAAAGGAGATCAGAGAGCCAGCAGGAGCCAGGAGGGCTTTGCGGTATCCTTCCTGGCAAGAGGGATGAGAGTCACGCAGGACTGGGGGGGGGTCTTGGCCATGGCCATGCTGAGGGTGGCAAGAGATGAATTAGAGGAGGTGAAGGAAAGCTTGAGACCACAGACTTTTAGGGACTTGCAGTGGCTTTAGCGAGACCACAGGACGTTAATGTTAAGGATCTGGCATTATCACATGGAGAAGACTGAGAGTTATAGTGTGACTTAGTCTGTTTTCCCTTACTATAATGAATACACAGTCTGGATAACTCATAAAATGTGGAGGTGTACTCAGCTTATGGTACTGGAGGTCAGGAAGCGGAAAACAGCCCTGGCATCTGGTGAGGGCCTCATCACATGGTGAGCAGAGAAAGTGTACTGGCTTAGACGGCAGCATCTTCTCCTTCTCCTTCTCCTCCTCCTTCTTCTCCTCCTCCTTCTCCTTCTCCTCCTCTTCTTCTCCTTCTCCTCCTCCTCCTTCTTCTCCTTCTCCTCCTCCTCCTTCTCCTCCTCCTCCTTCTCCTCCTCCTCCTTCTCCTCCTTCTCTTCCTTCCCCTCCTCCTCCTCCTCCTCCTTCTTCCTTTTTCCTTTTTCTTCTTTTTCTTCTTCTCATAAGGCATTAACTTCATCATGGGCCCGCCAGTCTCAGGACTCCTCTAACCCTTATTCAGGCTTGAGGCTTTATCTTTGTATTAACACATGGATTTGGGGATTAGGTTTCTGACACATGGGCTTTAGGAGGGCACACTCAACCTGGAACCTGGACAGTGGCCAGGAGAACAAGGGAGAAGAGTGAGGAGCAGCCTCCTGAGGACAGTCTCAGGACACTTTTCTCTAAGGCCTTCTTCCTAGAGCATGAAGTCCCTGCTTTTGGCTGCTGCTGACCCCTGTACTTGGGAGTGGACACTGCGTGTGGTCTTTCCTGCTTGCAGCTCTCTCCTTTCTCCAGCAGCTGGAAGGTGTGGCCCACTGTTTTCCTCCAAAGCAGACATGTACTTCCTCCTTGGGCTTCTCTCCTATGGGCTTTGCACTGTGGGGAGGCTAGGGCTCTGTGCAAGCGATAACATTCGCCATTTGGCTGAAGCTGATACTGTCTGCTTTAATTCATGTGGATTTGCAGCGTCCTCTGACAGATGCATTCCCCATAGCCATCCCTTCTCTGTGCAAATTGTTCCCAGAGAAGCTAGGAGATCGTGAGGCAGAACCACAAGCCCCATGTTTGCTGGTGGGCTGAAGTATTAGACCTGAGTTGGGGCACCTGCAGAGTACTGGTAGAAGGCTTAGGTGGGCTCCCCAATATTTGAAGCTACCTGGAGTGAATGTGGGCTCTGGAGTTTGGAAGCTCATTCAATACCCACGTCTGCTTTTTCCCTTTATGTCTTATTTCTGTCCTTTCATGTCTACTTTAAGTTTCCTTCATTTAAATTCTTTTTCATATCTTACTCAGAGGGTGTGAGTGAAGCCTTGCACACCCAACACTCACTCTTTTTTCCTCCAAGGAAGTTGGGAACCTTCATTCATGCTGATTTTGCCCTTAATAATCCTTTGATAGTGTTTCATTGTCTTTCAACCTTTGATGGTGCAGATAAGACATTGGGTACAGTGCACTTCTTTCCACTGGAACAAGTTATTCTCTCTTCCTGGCAGCACAGATGGCTTTCTCTTCATCCCTGGGATTCAGGAATTCTACCAGTATTCTTCCAGTACCTGGGAATTTGTTTTGTTTTTGCTCATCCTACCTGGTTGCTTTTGAAGAGTCAAATCTTGCTTTTGCTTTGCAAAATTTTTTCTTTTTTTCAATTGTCTCCTTGTCTCTTCCTGTAAAACATTTATTTTCATGCCAAATCTCTGATATCTTTGTCCTATAAATCTCATTTCACTTATAATTTAGGTTTCTTGTCTTCTTATATTAATATTTTTACATTTTGTTTTATGATACTAGGGATTAAACTGAGGCTGTCACACTGAGCTATGTTTTCAGCCTGTTTTTTTTTAATTTTTAGAAAAGGTCTTGGTAAATCACTAAACTGCCCAGGTTAGAATAGAACTATCAGTCCTTCTGCCTCAGTCTCCCAGAAGGCTGGGCCTATTGGAGTGAGCTGCCACTTGGGGCTTTAACTTCTTTTGGTAATGGGCCCATAAGAATTGTGCATATTTATTGGGCACAATGTGATGTCTGAAATCTGGGTATGTTGCACAATGATTGAATGAGGTCATGAGCATAGACAGTGAAACATTCCCAACTGTCTTGCAGTTTTGAAATCTTCACAGTATAACCACCCTTCTATACAGCAGAAATCTAGAACTCGTCCCTCTAACTGTCATTTCACAGGCATCTTATTTCTCTGTTTCATTACCCAGAGCACAAATTTGGTTCTAAGTGGCAACTGATATTTACTTCATGATATTTACTTGATATTTACAACTGATATTTACTTCATATTTACTTGCCCATTTGGGGCAAGATAAGCCTGGAGCCAGAACTGCAGCTGGCTTCATGCAACCACTCCTAGCTTGGAGCAGACTGGTGGAAATTGCTTGGACTGTGTCCCGTCCTTGTGTGCAATCCAACAACCATTGCCTAGATTTCCTTAAAGCTATCCCCAGTCAGCTCCACCCCCTTCTTGAACTCTATGTGGTGGGGGCTCCCCCAAAGCTGTCCCCATCCAGCTCTGCCTCCCTGAGCATACTGTATGTGGTGAGGGCTCCCTGCTCTTAACCAGCCTGGGAGGGAGGTGGCAGCCTGCCCCACCCCTGATTGCAGTCCAGCAGTCACCGGTAGCCCTACGCCAGCACACCCAGTGGTCACCATCAGATATCCCTAGC
Organism: Dolichotis patagonum; assembly: GCA_004027295.1. NCBI lineage: Eukaryota > Metazoa > Chordata > Mammalia > Rodentia > Caviidae > Dolichotis > Dolichotis patagonum. Next base: position 5,371 of record PVJX010025241.1, on the reverse strand, counting down.
CCACATGGGCTAGACAAATCAGACAATCTCACTTCAGAGAAATTATAGCCAACACAAGAAGTACCAGGGACCCCATTACCTACTAGTCCAAAAGGAACCAGGAATATGACAAGATAAAGAAGCAAAAGGCAGTCACAACCCAAGCAGGCTCTAGGAAGAGCCAACCCAAGCAGTACTGGTCCAGGATATGTAAACACAGAAGAGATCAAGAGTCACACCTGCAGCTTCTGAAGCAACAGCAACTGAAATAAAGAAACAACTTCAAGAGGCTATTAAAGAACTTAGAACAGAAATACTATCCCAAGTAAAAGAAGAAGCGGTAAACATAATAAAAGAATTGCTAACCACCTCTAAAGAAGACACAGATAGAAGAATAGAGGAGCATAGAAAAAGGAGGGAAACCTTCAATGCAGAATATAAAAAAATTAGAATATATGAAATAGATTCAAAGCGATTACCAGGAAATTAAAAACTCCATTGAAAGCTGGTAAAACTGCTTGAAAGAAACTAAAGATAGACTATCAAACCTTGAAGACAGGTATGCAGCTAGCAATCATGAAAGGAAAGATGTCTTAAAAATAACAGGGAATCAGGAAGTAACAATACAAAGGCTAGAAGATAACAAGAGGATGTATAACTTGAGAATAAAAAATGTGAGTGAAAAAGCAGGGGTAAACACAAATGAAATACAAAGGCTATTTACAGAAATAATTAAAGAAAACTTCCCAAGCATAGGGAAAGGAAATGAGATTCAGATAAGTGAGACATATAGAACTCCTAGCCATCTATAACCAATATAGATCTACACCCAGTCGTATAATAATCAAAGTCCCAGATGTTCAACACAAGAATGGAATATTAAAAGCTGTCAGAGAAAAGAAACAGATCACCTATAAAGGAAAACCCATCAGAATCATAACAGACTTCTCAACATCAAATCAAGAAGAGCTTGGAGTAAAGTATTCCAAGTCCTGAAAGAAAATAACCTCCAACCCAGATTGATGTACCCTGCAAAACTGTCTTTCAAAATTAATGGAGAAACAAGATGACACAGGAACTGGGGGAGTTCCTGACCACCAGTCCAACCCTACAAAAAATACTGAAGGACATTCGAGAGAGAGACAGAAAAAAGACCATGGTTTCAGGACCAGTGGCAGAGAGGGCTCACTAAACAGGGCAGATAGTGGAATGAAGGGGAAAAGTAGACAACCAATGGCAGAAAAATAGCATGGCAGAGATGAGGCAAAGAAGGTTGGCCATAATCACTAATATAGATGGCCTCAATTCACCAATAAAAAGAAACAGGCAGAGTGGATCAGGAGATAGGGTCCATCAATATGCTTTATGTAAGAAATACATTTAACCTGAAAGGGGCTTTATAGATGGACAGTCAAAGATGAAAAAACAATGCTCTACATGACAAGGAACCAGAGAAAAGTGGGGGTAGCTTACCCATAAGCTGCAAATTGGTTAGAAAGCCATGGCACTTTTATACAATAGAAAACTACTCAGCTATAAAGAAAGAAAACCTTGAGGCTCTTTTAGGTAAATGGATACAACTTGAGATCATGCTTGGGTAAAAAGGTTCAGAATCACTTAGGTGAATAGGGGGTTGTTTCCCTAATATAAAAACTAAAGGAGTTAGTGGGGTACAAAATGTACAACACATCCTGTGAAAGTGAAATGGGAAGAATTGTCTAAAAAGGGAAGGCAGTGGCCATTGTTAATCTATTATCATGATTTGAAACCCATGTTTTCATTGTTCTGTTTTAGTTTGGTTTTATTCTGTTTCAGTTTATCTACTTGTATTAGATTTGATGGCATGGACAGCTATTCCAAAGATAGCAGGACATATTATGATAACCATTTTTGATTTACTATTAGCTTGATTTGAAGCCCTGTATTGTTTTCACTGTTTTGTTTTGACTGATTTTATTCTAATTCTGTTTTGTTTGATAGTATCAAGTCTGATGGTATAGGCAACTACTTTGAAGACAATAAGATACACTGTGATACCCATTCCAGTTTGACTATTATCTTCTTTGAAGTCCTATAATGTCTCCAATGTTTTGCTTTTATTGGTTTTGTTATGTGCTGTTTTGTTCAATTTTATTAGGCCTGATGATATGGGCTATTCTTTTGAAGATAACAAGAGGCATTATGGTAGCCATTATTGATCTCCTTGTATTTTGTTTTTAAGTCATGTACTGTGTTCATACTTTTGTTTTGATTGACTCTATTTTGTTTTGTCTCATTTGGTTTTATTCTCTTCAAAATAAAAAAAATTAAGTAAGTAAATAAATAAAATTAAAAATATTTTCAGGAAAAAAAGAGGTACTGAAAACTATTATTTTAAAACTTTCAACACTGCACTTTCTTTTATCAATAGTGGGATACTGCATTGGCCAGCTACATGCTCTTGTAAAAAGTGACTAACACAAACAATTTAAAGGAGGAGAAATTTGTTTTCGTTCACAGTTTCAGAAGTATCAGTCCATGGTCATCAGATCTGTTGCTTTAGGCCTGTGGTGAGGCAGAAGCATCATGACATTAAGGATGTGTCAAAGGAAAGGTGTTCATCTCAGGGCAGCTAGGAAGAGAGAGAAAGATGGAAAAGAAGCCTGGGAAGAGATTGTACTCTAAAAGCTCACCCCTGGTGCTCTTCCTTCTCCACTGAGGCCCCACCTTCTAACAGCAACTAATGAACTTCGAAAGGGTCAACGTATTATGAACCCAATGCCCTCACAATCACCTCTCTAGGACCTACTTGTGAACTTTGCTGCACTGGGATCAAGGCCTCAAAAAATGAGTCTTTGGGAGGCCATTTCAGATTTTCACAATAGCTGATACCTAGTATAGATTAAAGATTCAGCCATGTAAGTTTTGGAAGTGAAGGGGTTTGCTAGTGAGTCAGTGATTTAGGGAAATGTCTGTGACCCATTTGCAAAGTTTGAGATGTAAATGAGCACTTATTAATTACAAGTGAAGACTTTTTGGACTGCGTGATTACTTGAGCTATCTCAGCAAAATGCTCAAAGCCATATGCAATATTACGACTTTATGATTCCTGCTCCTTGGCGCCCGGTCTAAATATTGGCACATTCAGTGAGAATCATGCCCGTGTATCCCCAAAATCATCATCTACTCATTCTTTCACTGGGAAGGAGCTTTATCAGAAAGGACCATGGAATACTTTCAGTTTCCTCAAGCCATCTCTCCTACATTGTGTCACAGACTTGTGATGGATTATCCAAACAATATGACCAAACTCGAAGACATGAAATGGCTGGGGTGAGCTGCAGTCTTGGCAATATCGGACCATGGGCTCCTGGAGCATTTTGCTTCATTAACCATTTATTCCTTTCTTGACTCAAATTATTTCATCCCAATTTTTATCATGTAAGATGCTAGACATCATAACACACACGTGTATGCCTGCATACATGAACATTTTCAAGTTATCTGCTACAGCATTATCCCCTTATTAATGGTTTCACTTTCTATAGTTTTAGGTTTTTTTAAAAATTTTATTTTAAAGAGAATAAAACAAAAGAGGGCAGTACAGAGCAGATCAGAACAAGACAACATAGGCAACACAGTACTTTACATTACGACAACCGGACATCAACAGTAGCTATCCCAATATCTCTTTCTCTGCTATAGTTGAGCATAGTTTCAAATACAATAATATCAAACATAACAAAATAGTATAAAGCCATTCAAAGAGTGAAAGAGTTACAGGGCTTTCTGAACCGAATAACAGAAAATGATCAATGGGTACTATAATATCACATTTTCGATAGAAAAATTTTGTTTAAACTATCACACATATTCAAATCCCAATAAGACACAATGTGATAGATAGAACCAATGGTAGTAGAACAAAAGAAGCATGGTAGGACTTCTAAGAAGGACGATATTAAATCAGCAATGGCTGTCATAATGTTTTGTTTTCTTCAGAACAGCTGTTCATATCATCATGCGTGATATAGTCAAACAAAACAGGATAAAACCTTTCCAACTGATGATTGAAAACATTGAAAGTCTTCAAAGCTATGAGATGGGGACTCATGCTTACCATAAAATCTTATATACTCTTATCAACTCTCATACTAGGGAGACTATATGGTATTTACACTTGTGAGTTTGGTTTATTTCGCTTAAGAGAATGGTCTCAAGTCGTGTCCATTTATTTATAAATATCTCAATGTTATCATTCTTTATAGCTGAGTAGTACTCCATTGTATAAAAATGCCACAACTTTTTAATCCATTCCTCAGTTGATGGGCACTTAGGTTGTTTCCAGGATCTGGCTATTACAAATTGTGCTGCTATAAACATGGGTGCACATATATCACTGTGGAATGATGTTTTCAGTTCTTCTGGGAATATGCCCAGAAGTGGAATAGCTGGGTCAAATGGGACTTCCAAACCCAACTTTTTGAGGAATCTCCAGACTGACCTCCACAGTGGTTGCACCAGTCTACACTTCCAGCAACAGTGTAGAAGTGTTCCTTTTTCCCCACAGCCTTTCCAACACTTGTTGTTGGTAGTTTTTTCTATCCTGGCCATTCTTTCTGGAGTCAGATGGAATCTCAGTGTGGTTTTAATTTGCATTTCTCTCATGACTAATGATAATGAACATTTCTTCATGTATTTATTTGCCATTTGTATTTCTTCATCTGAGAATTGTGTATTCATTTCAGATGCCCATTTTTGGTTTGGGTCTTTGAATTTCGAGGGTCTGATTTTTTTAAATTCTTTATAAGTTCTAGACAGAAGTCCTTTGTCTGAGGGACTGTCCATGAAGATTCTGTCCCAATTTGTGGGTTTTCTTTTCACTCTGCTGGAAACCTCTTTTGACATGCAGAAACTCTTTAATAAGATGTGATCCCAGTTATTGATTCTGGGAAGTATTTCCTGTGTAGTTTGGTTCTTGTTCATGAATTCTCTACCTACCTCTATGTCTTCAAGGTTTCTACCTACTCTGTCTTCCAATAGATTTAGTGTTTCTGTTATAATATTTAGATCTTTGATCCATTTAGATTTTAGTTTAGTGAATGGTGATAGACATGTGTCTACTTTTAGTCTTCTGCATATGGATAGCCAATTTTTCCAGCACCATTTTTTAAAGAGACTGTTGTTCTTCCAACAAGCATGTTTGGCCCCTTTATCAAAGATAAGGTGGTTGAGTGAGTTTGTGGTTGTGGTTGTATCTTCCAATCTATTCCACTGATCCTCTGGTCTGTTTTTATTCCAGTACCATACTGACTTTATTACTGTAGCTTTGTAGTATAATTTCAAGTTGGGGATTGTGATGCCTCCTGCCTTGCCTTTGTTGCTTAGAATTGCCTTTGCTATTCTAGGTCTC
>PVJX010025240.1:0-27161 GCA_004027295.1 Dolichotis patagonum | reverse complement strand
CTCTTGATATCATTTGGGCTGTCCCCTTCTTTTTCATTTATCCCTATTAATCTTATGTTATTTTTCTTTGCATCATCTTGCAGGTGTTGAATTATTATTTCCTGATTCTTTGTTATTTTTAAAAGATCTTGTCTTTCCTGCTCACTGGCTGCAATCTTATCTTCGAGGTCTGAAATTCTATCTTCACTTTCATTGAGGTAGTTTTTAAAGCTTTCAATAGAATTTTTTATTTCCTGTATATCTCTTTGAATCTGCTTTATGCATTCTGTTTGTTTCTTATATTGTTCTTTGAGGGATTCTATCTGTTTGCTTTGTTCCTCTAATTTTATAGCTGTGTTTTCACTAGATGTGTTCACTATTTCTTTCACTGTTTTTATCAATTCTTCTTTTACCTGGGCAAGTATTTCTGATTTGAATTGCTCCATAGCTTTCCCTATTTGCATATTTATTTCATTTGATATCATTTCAGACATTTCAGGTGTATGGCTTCTTTTTTCTTCTATGTACATGGCTTCTAAGCTTTCTTGGGGAGGGCTAGGGCTTTGAGCCTGCCTTTTGGTCTTGCCTTTTGTCATTTTTCTATATTTCCTTACTTTGAGCTGTGTTCCAAAGCTTTCTCTGCATGTGTGGCATATTACCTCTTACACCCTCAGTTCCTGGACGGGCAGTGGCTCCCCCACAGGTTCTTGGCTTCCTCACAGGGTCCTAACTCCCCTCTGTGGGCTCCTGGCACCCTAAGTTGTAAGGCGAATGCTGGGTGTGGTCACCCCGGAGCCTGTGGAATCTCAGGCAGGCCAGGCCACCGTGCTTTGTCCCAGGCAGGTCTCTAGGAGGTTCCCTGTGAGTGAAGGGTGGGCCTACAGGTCCCAAAGAGTCAGGTCAGAATGTTGGTTTCTGAAAAGTTCCCGGTCCCAAACAGACCTGGCCAAGATGCCAGTCTCCACAATATTCCCAATCCAAACAGCCCGGGCCATTCTGCGGGTCTGAGAGGTTTGGGTCCCAAAGAGACAGGCCGCGATGCTGGTCTCTGGGAGGCTTCCTCTTCCAATTTTTCTAAAACGTGTAATATGTTTACTTATATAGTAAAAAACGTTTTTTATTTTCCTATACTTGGGATTGCTTCACAGTGACCTACATCCCTGGCAATTTTTAATTTTAAAGCAGGGTCTCACTAAGTTCCTAAATTGCTCAGGGAGGGCTCAAAGTTGTACTCCTCCTGCCTCAGCCTCCCTGAGTGCTGGGATTATAGGTATGTGCCATCACACCTGGCTGAAAAACTTGTATTTTAAAACTTCTATTTTTCATCTAGGATGACATATATCTTTCTTGAGGAGTTTAAGGGGACTGGATGTCTAGACGAATGATCTTTGGAAATTCCCTCCTTTGTGAAATGGAAAGAGCAGCCGAATGGCAGGATTTCAGAGGATTCGTGTGAATACTAAATGGGGTGATCTGAGTCTATGTGTTTTACCAATCCGCCTCATACAATCAGCATGTTATCATCCTTGGTGTTATTATGACCACCAGAGGGCACTCCTGACGCTGGGAGGCCATGTTTCCATGGGACACCTCCTTCAAAAGTAGCCGGATGTGAAGAGAAAGCCGAGATGCTCTTGCCCGCTGCTTTGTACATCTCCAGCCCTGTGCCAAGAAAGAAATCATATTTAGAGCTGAAAGGGGCTGTCTTTCTCCAGCAGAAACAGAAGTTACCCTGTCAATCAAGGAATTCACATGCAGCTCAACTAGAACCTTCCCACGGGCAAGGCGGGCGCTCGTCTTCCCTGCAGTGCAGGCACAGCGCCCTCCAGGGAAGAGGAGGAGCAGAAGGGAAGCGGGGTGAACCCCAGATCTCTGCTGCATGGGAGGTGTCCAAAAGGGACACCCGAGTTCCGGGTTCTAGTCCCTGGCTCTGGAGACCACGTGGGAAGAGCGTAGATGTGGGCTGGTTGAGCTCCTTGCCGAGTTCAGGTAGTAGCATCATCCTTCCACAATCTCTGTCCAGCCCTGATCATTCCTCCAAGCCCCGATTTGTCTGATAGCTAGTTGTCTTTTGACTTTTCTATTCGCGTGGGGTTTAACATTCAAAACAAAGCTATTCTTCCTTTCTCAGAAACTCCCAAGCTAAGGTCTTCCTGTCTTCGCCTCAGCAAACAGCATTGCCAAGCACCCAGTCATTTGAAGGAAACAGGAGTCAATCGCAGTTCCTCCTTTCGCCTTGTCCTGTCCCTCCAGTGGCTCTGAAATGTACATTCTTCCCCACCCCGCCCCAGCTCCCTACCCCACCCCCCACCCCGCCGCCACTCAGTCCAGTCCCCAGCATCTGTCTGCATCTCTCTTCACACGGCCGTCAGAGCGGATAGCTTCGCACTGGTCCGAGAACAAACTCCGAAGTCCTCACTCTGCATTGTGAAACCTGTGTACCTCACCCACATCCTGCGAGAGCCAGCCAGCCGCGGTTCTTTCTTCCGCTTGGGCCTCAGCTCAAATGGTACCTCCTCAGAGGACCACCCCCAAACTCTGCCACGTGCAAGGGGACCCCCTTTGCCCCTGTGGTCACCGTCACAGTGCTCTGGCTTTTTTTTTTCTCTAGAGACCTCAGTGCTCTCTGCACACTGAACTTGCCTAATTTACTCTTTACCAGGTTTTGCCTGTTCCCCAGTAGACAGTGAATGCCACACGGATTGGGAGTTGTCAGTCTTCATCAGTGTTGCCTGTCTTGCTCCTGGAACTCGGTGTAGCACATGTCCCTTGCTAGGTGTGACAGGGAGACAGGACCGGGGAATTTGTGAACACGGATGTGGGGCGGGTTTGGGCATCAGGGCGGAGTCTGATCTGCTGGCTGAGAGGACTGCTGTGCCCAGCTGTAGTTTGCACATCGAAGTCCCCAGCTCCCGCAGCCCCATTGCAGTGAGCATGCTTCTTCCTCTCTGTGCTTTTTCCTGACTTGTCAGGAAATTCTGGGCATGCTAGCAGCACGGAACAAGAGTGGAAGGCTGTCTCTGAGCCTGAATGGCATTTGCCTTGGCAAGACTGGTGTGGGTCTGCTGTGTAACACCCCAGTGACATCAGCAGGGAAGCCATGTTTTGCTTTAACAGGAAGAATCAGCAACTGGTGAAGTAATCTATTTTCCTTTCTCTCGAGATGGTAAGTTTTTAATTTAAAATTGTGTGTGTGTGTGTGTGCGTGTGTGTGTGTATATATATATATATATTTTAAATATATATAAAAATTTAAAATATACATAATGTATCAGCAGGGGAGCCATTTTTTGCTTTAATAGGAGGGATCAGCAATTGGTGAAGAACCTATTTTCCTTTCTCTTGATGTTTTTAATTTAAAAATTTACATGTATATATAAAAATTTTAAAATATATGTATTTGCAGTACTGGGGATTAAACCCCGGGATCATGCATCCTTGGCAAGCATGCTACCATTCAGCAATATCACAGTCTTGCAAAGTTGCCCGGGTTGAACTTGAACTTACAATCCTTGTACCTCAGCCCTTCTGGAGTCCTGGGATTATAGGTATGTGCCACCATATCTGGCCTTTTTATTTTGTTTGAGTCAGTGTCTAATTAAATTGCTCAGGCTGGCTTACAATTTAATATCCTCCTGCATCAACCTCCCAAATAGCTAGAATTATAGGTACATTTGAAATATTGAGTCAATGGATTAACAAGTGGAAAAGGATTCCCTTGCCTCAAGGCCTTTACACTCACTCTTTCCTTTATGGCAGTGATGCTGAACCTTTTAGAGACCAAGTGCCAAAAATGCAACTCAAAACCACTTATTGACTGCAAAGTGCCAACACTGCAACTGAACCTGAATACTGAGATTTTCATTTAGAAAAAATAACTCATCCATCAACATCTTTTGTCTTAAAAACACAATAGAGCTTTCAATGATACACACAGTTTTTTATTGAAAGGTAGAAGTTTGCATTTGGCATGCTTTTGCTCAAGTAATGTGATCTTTGCTGTTAGATGCATGTAGATATTTTGTCAAACATTGGCTCCTACTTTGGTAGTTTGAGAGCAACACATGCAACATTCAGGTCTTCTGTGTTTCTTATACTATGTTTGCTATAATTCAAAACTGAAAACAGCTGCTTATAAGCAAAAGATGATCCATGTGAAGTAAAAAATGCAATCCTAAGTGCTTTCATTGACTTAAAATTATTTGGCATAAAATTTCACACTTCAAGGATTTCATTTTCAGAACTACTAACTGCTGTGTTTTGTAATCCTTTCATACTCTGTCTTTTCTACCTGGCTTAACAACCTCATGCTCTTACACTACACTTCACTCTACTGAACCGTACACTACAAGGTACAGGGAAAACATCTAAAAGGATGTTTATGATATCAAAACACTTGGGAGAAAACTGCAGGTTTCTGAAAAAGACCTTAAAATTGGACAGCTGAAATATTTTCCAAATCTAAAAATGCATTTGGAAAATTCTACAACAGCTAATCCTTCCTGCAGATAATCCCACAAGCCATCAGGAAATCTACAAGGATCATAACAGCTGCCAAAGAGAATTTTACAGTTCTGGATGAGAGAGACAACCCTGTGTTTTCTTCACTAGATAAAGCCAGATTTGAAGAACTTGCTCTTTCCTATTTACACTGGTTAGATTTTGGAAATCTGGAACTGAAACTATTGGAATTTCAAGAAAGCACTATCTGAAAAAATAAAATTCTGGGCTGGGGATGTGGCTCAGTAGTAGAATTCTTGCCTTGCATGCACAAGGCTCTGGGTCTGATTCCCCAGAACTGCAAAGAAAAAGTCTATGACCTGTTTGCAATGCTTGAGAAGGTAGAGAAGCCAGAGGTCTCTTGGAATGATCCTCCACTATCTGTTTTCAGGGTTTTTCTTTCTGTAGTCATTTTTTGCTGTTCACGACTTGGAGTCTACAACATAAAATAAAAAATGAAGCACCCAATACAAATCTTCCCCTACCCCCCAAATATCTCACACTATTAGTTAACACCAAAGAATTAGATATTTCCCAAATCAACAATCTATGGCAGAGATTCTCAGCTGGGGTTCCTCTTGAATTTGCTGACTACCAGCACAAAGGGCAGTGTTCCACGGAACATGAGCTTTTAGCCTGCTTTGAAAAAGGTGTCTGAGTGTATTTCCTACCTTGTGGAGCATTCTGCTAAAGTCACAGCCAGTCCAAGCAAACATATATATTCTTCACAAACAAATAAATATGATGCTGCAGATTCAAATATACCAGGAAGAGAGCACAGCATTAAAAGAATCTCAGTCTCTTAATTAGAACATCTCTTTGCTAAATTTTAGATATTAAATTTCAATTTTTTATAAGACACTCAAAGTTAAAATCTGTGTTAATAAAATGAATATGTTAAAACTCACAGTCAGCCCATTGTATACCCTTGGCAGCACACTGCCTGGCCATGTGCAAGCTCTGATGAGTGGAGCTAATGCCATGGCTTGTGCCATCATCCCCTGGAGCTGCTTTTGGAGCATGCACACAGGCCCTGTGTGTGCTCCCGTCAAATGGTTCGCTACTGGGACAATGCTGGCTCTCGTGCCTGCAGCATACCTTCATAAGTTTGCCTTATAGAAACACTCTCCCTCACTTATGTAACTTTCTGTCAAACACTTACATTGTTGCTCCATTGTAGGCTTCTTGGTGAGGACTTCCTCCATTACTTTTTCAAAACTGTGATTGCTTTGCTCTCTCTTACCTGCCCTGGTTAATTTTCCCCTGAACATTATCACTTCTACTAAACTATAGATTTATACTATATTTATATAGTATAGTATAGTATAGTATAGTATAGTATAGTATAGTATTTAACTATACTAAACTATAGATGTATTGAATGCATGTATTGTCTGCCACTCCCACCTCTTCTCCAATGGGGCGTCCTTTTCTCTTTGGCTCACTATTTTCAGTATCCAGACTAGTGCCTGACATATCTGATATACCCACAAATATCTGCTGGATGAGGAGCCTGGGCTTTAGAATCGTTAATCCTTGCAGTGGGAAAGATTTCTGGCCCAAGATGTCTTGATAAGAAACACTATTAGACATGAAATATTACAGAAAATGAAAAATTTAAACAAAACACCCCTAATCTACTAACCAAACAAAACACACTGAAGTTAAATACAATCCTTAGTGCTATAAAATTATGTATCTCTTAGACTTAATGGAGTTACAACACTAGGAGTGAGTGTTTTAGAATGAAGTTTACTTATTTTGTAATTTATAATTGCCATAGACTGAATATTTTTTTTTCTTTTTTGGTACCGGGGATCGAACTCATTACCTTGCACTTGCCAGGCAGGTGCTTATGCCACTGAGTTAAATCCCAGGCCCTAGACTGAATATTTGTGTTTTCTGTAAATGCATATTTTGAAGCTCTAATTCCCAATGTTTTGGTAATTGGAGATGGGGCTTTTGGGAAATGATTAGACTTAGATGAAAGCATGAGGGCAGGGCCTTTGTGATAAAATTAGTGCCCTTCTAAGAAAAATAAACAGGAGAATTCTGTCCACCACATGAGGACACAGCTAAGTGGTGGCTCTCTATCAGTCAGTGGTCCCTCACCAGACATCAAGTCTTCCAGCATCTAGATTTTGCACATTCTAGACCCCAGAACTGTGAGAAATGAATTTCTGAATATAAGTTCCCAGTCTATATGTTGTTATGTAAGTATGAACTGATGTAGACAGTAGTGTGATATTGTAATGTGACAGCATTATGACTTCCTCAGATTGTAGGGGTAACTGAAGTACACTAGACTGTGAGAGGCAGAGGTGTATATTCTGATGAGTGCTCTCTCCTGATTCTCCCAGGCCAGCCATGTTTTCAGCTGGAGCCTGAGCCTTCATCTGTAACAGGAAGGATATAGATGAAACATACTTTAAATTCCTTAGTCAATTATAACATTTGTAATCCATTCATTCAGTATGCACGATGATGTTGAGTTGCTCAGATCTTTGTGACTGTGTGCTCAAACAGGAGACATGAAAGCCCATGCGATCCTGTAGGAGGAACCCTGGCCTGGGGGAAGCTTTCTAGGAAAGCCTCATTCTTTGGGATGTGTGGGTGTTAACTCTTTGGGCTTGGGGGCCACTCAGACTTGGTGGTTTCAATCAGAAGGACCAAAAGGCTCTGGTTGGAGGAGGTGGAGGCCATAAGTAGAGCTGAACTGTGTGCTTGTTGGTAGGAAAAGAAAAGGGCACAGCAAGGCTGAGAATGGCTGGGAGAAGGGGGAGGGCAGCTGCGGGACTTGAGCTGAGGAGGGAGCAGAGGCCAGGGTGTAGAGCCTGTGTGCTATATTGTGCACCTCACTTTGAGAATAGCCCTTTGAAAAATTTAAAACTTTGTAAATAAAATGACGAAGCTTTGAAAGTTCACTTGGTCTGCAATTCACCGTGCAGTGTCCTGTAAGGTACACTGTGCAACTGCTCAGAAAATGTTTGCACAGCTTGCTTGAGGGTGTAGATGCAAGCTAGGGACATGGACATGGGTGGCTGTGCCCGTGGAGGTCAGCAGCTCTCAGCTCTATCTCTGGAGCCCTGGGATCCCTGGGGCACTTCAACATCTTTGAGATCTCTTCTCAGATAGTGGAATGGTCTGGGTCTTCAAGGTGCCCTCTGTCACCACTTCCTATCTGGTATGAAAAGCCCCTGCTATTCTGAATCTTTTTTTTTTTCTAATGTCCTTTTGAGACAGGGCCTCACTATGTAGTTTAGGCTAGTCTTGAGCTCAATTTGTAGTCCAGGCTGGTCTCAAACTCCCAATGATCTTTCTGCCTCAGCCTCTTGAGTGCTGAGATGACAAGCATGTGCCACCACACCTGGCTGCTATTTTGAATCTTCGGCAAACTTTATTTGCTGTATATGTGTATGTTGGGGGGAGGGTTAGGGTTCCCTGGGTGTGAAAATTTGAGAGCAGATTTAACTTTACTATGACAGGTGCCAAGTCATTGTGGATTCAAACACTTTGGCCACTGAGGGTGCTGATGGCTTATCTTGGGGACCCTCCTGCCCCTGGCTGGGTAGATGAATTCAGAGCTTCAACAAGGAGAACCACTTCAGAGCTGAAAAATACATACCTTCCTCTTCTTCCTCTCCATGTTCGAGTTGGTACCAACAAAGTCCTTGTCGGGTTGTGACATTCTGACATGGATAAACTTGACTTCTGTTTCTGTTGCCTGGTAGCTGCATGGCTTTGAGAACCTTCCTAAGCCTCTGACTCTTAGTCTCAAAGTGGAAATATTAGTAACCAATACTGCATAGTTGGTGTGAGACTAGTAAATCCTCCAAAAATAGGTGGAAAGAAAAACAATAGAATCAAGGACAAAATTATGTCCAGCAGTGACACCAAGAAGAAAAAAAGTGGCCATCTCTGTCTTTGATTTTTTTTCTTTTAATAACATTTTCAATATTCTGGTTAAATTTTGTTTTTGTAATTATCATTTTTTGGCGCAGATATCTTTGCCTAGGATTTCAGATGTTAATTGAAAACATTAAGCCTAATGTTAGTCCTTGAAACTCTCTTTGCTGCTCTGAGGGCTTTTGGTCATGATATTGGTGGTAATGGGCTCTGGAATATTACTGAAGAGGTGACATGGTCTAGGATGATGTTACAGTGAGTGCCTTAGATGAAATTCCAGGATCTTTTGTGACATTAATTAAGGAACCAGCTAACATGTTGTAACAAAGAGATCCCAAAGTACAGCACTCAAATATGATAGTGACATTCTCATAGGAGAGTCTACATACAAGCTATGGATAAGCTCTGGGGCAGGTAGGTGGCTCTGTCATCCTCAACACAGGCCTTCCAAGACTGCTGCAGTCACCCTATGTCCTAGTTAGTAGGATCAGGGAAAGGGAATGAGCAGATTTTGCTCACATTCTATTCCCTAAATTTAGTCACTTCACCACCCCTTGGATGGATACTGGGGACAATTAGTAAACTTGCTACAGGTTTCCAACAGCCAAGCCTGAAGAATCATGCCATATAGAAATCTTAGGATGGGTGTAGCACTCACACCCATAGTTCCAAACATAGGATCATAAATCAGTCACAAATTCCAGAGGCCTGCTCCTGTGCCTATGCCTGCATGAGACTTTGGGGGGACATCCAGACACAAACCATAACACCTGTACAAGCATGTGAAGTGAGTGCTGAGTGCACAGAAGGATGAACACCTTAGGTGGAGTGAGAACCAGTGGCAGCTCTCAACCCACCATGGAGAAGGCCTTCCAAGTGCAGTCACAATGAAGCCTTCTGAGAGTGAATTGTCTTTCGCTAGAGAGATTCTGGCTGGATGAATCTTGGCAGGATTATTGTAGATAGTATAGGGAGAATTCCTTCACACAACGAGGCATATAACTACACAACACCAAAATTTCTTTCTTACCACCTGGTTCTAAGAACTGATCAATGACACAGAAACCCAATGTGATCACATTAACTGTAACCAGCCAGAGCCAGTGGGCGCCAGCAGCTCCTCAGTCTATTCCTTGGTGTCCTGCAGACAAACAGCTCTCCAACCCACAGTTTCCCATTGATCTGAGAACACGGACCTGCTGGAGAGCAGGGGGCCCAGGTGTAGTGAAGGTCAAAGCTCCCATCTCTGTGCAGACTGCTGCATTAGATCAGTATTGACAGTATCACCTTCTCTGTTGCCTTTTTTGTCTGCCTCCTGACAAGAGAATTCAGAGATGTCTTGAGTTAACTCAAGGTCAGAGACTGGAAAGAGGAAAGAGATGAGAGAAAGTCATTTAAACTCACAGCTTCCAGCTAAAGCAACAAAGAAAAAGGAAAAAACTGCTCCTCATTCCTTTCCTATGTGCTGAAGATCACCCATCAAGGCCTCATCACCTTTTGCTTCCAGAACCAGCCAATCAGGAAGAAGCAAAACTTTTCTCTATGGACTAATTTATCCCCGAACTTTGCCTACTTCATGGTGGCCTGCCCCACTCACAGCTGATGTAAGTTCAGTATAAACAATAATTTATAAAAATTATATTATGAAGTACATGGGGCTCTTAGGTCTATAGACATTTTTCAATTGCCATCTGGCCATGCTGCTGGTGGCTCAGGGAATCTGAACTAGAACTGGTCCTTCCACCACTTGGCTAGCATCTGCAGTAGCTCAATAGCCCTTTATTTCAGGGGCCTCTTAGTTTTAGAAGTCTGATTGAACACTCCTTGATCTGACTAAGGTCCCAGGTGCCACTCATGCTTGGAGGGGAATGTTGTGTCACCTCCTTGATCTTTGATGATTCTCTTACCTTTGTTGGGTCATTTTCCCCTACTGATATAACCCTGAGTGGCCCATTACTTGAATTCTTTCTTTGGTAAGTAATCTATTTGGAAGGGTTTTAAATGCTGACCAAATTTTTCTTTGCCTCATGAAAGGCAAATGCTGTGCTACTGAGCTATTTTTGTTTTGAGCAGTGTTTAACTAAGTTGGTCATGATGGCCTCGAACTCATGATCCTCCAATCTCAGCCTCCCAAGTAGCTAGGGCTACAGGTACCTTAGTTACTTTTCACACTGTTGAGACAAAACTCTCAGACACTCAAAGTTAAAGAAGGAAAGCATTAGCTCACAGTTTCTAATGGTTTCAGTCCATAGTCAGGTGGTTCCAAGGCAGGGCAGCTTGAAGTGGGGCGTGGCTGAAGACAAACAGTTCATGGCATGGCAGGCAGGAAGCATCAAGCCTGTCTTCTTCTGTGCCTTTATATATTGTGGTGCCACCTGCATCCGGGGTGCAGGACTTCCTTCTTCATTAAATTCATTCATCCATACCCACAACTGTGCTAATCCAACTAGGAGACTAGTCTGGATATCACACATCCTTAATCCACATTCGCACACCCTAGATCCACCCAACTCTGAAGAGCCCCACTATGAGTGCCTGAGGCTTTGGGATGTCATCTAGATACAAGCCGTAACAGCAGGCATGTGCCACTATGTCTGGCAAAATTTTCCAGAAATAACTAACGTGTGTGTGCTTGGACAGTTCTTAATTCTAACCTTATGAACCTCTTGGGGTGTGTGCTTGGTTGGTGGTCCATGGGGGTACTGAGTGAGCCTGAGGGGTCACACGGGACATTCCTATTTTTTGCCCCTTTCCTTTCTTCTCCCTCTACTTCATGCTTCCTGCGTTTGCCTTCCCTGGGATCACCTTTGATCTAGGGATCCCTATCCCTAAAGAGGTCCCTCCCCTTCCTCAATCCTCTGTGCTTCAGAGTTCTTTCTTTATAGTTACTCATGTGTGAGGCCCTCCCTGTGCTGGGACAGCTGGGAGGGGGCGGCTGGCCATCCCATCTGCGCGGATGCCCTAAGGTTTATGGGGTTGTCCTGGGATGCTTGGAGAGGTTCTGGATCCAGGAGGCTTCACTGCTTGGTGATCAGAGCACTCCCAGGACTGGTTCATTTGTTTGTTTTCCTTGTGTAAAAATTGGGCCACCAGAGAAGGGTACTGAGGCTGATTTGGGCTGACTGAAACTATTTATAGAGTTGGGCTGCTGCCCACCCTAGGGTGGCCCTAACTTCTCCAACCCTGTCTACCTATGTCTCAAGTTTCCTCACCAAGGGAGTTGTCAAGTGCCTTTGAGAACCTTGTTCACCTTGAGAGATGAACATCATTCACCCTTGATTTCAGCGGGATTTACCTGCAGGGTTGGCCTGGGGTTTTCTGAAGCTCAACACCGAAGTGCTGCCACCTGGAGGCTGATTGGGGCTGGCTCTTGAGAAATTACCCCACCCTCCCCCATTTTTTGCCTCCTGGCCTTTGCCTCTGCCAGGTGGCGATCAACATGATGTTTTGTCAAGTCAGTCGTAAGGAAGGAATTAAAGAAATTATGTATGGAGCTCTTTGACTCAGCAAAATAGTCCTTTTTACATTTTCAGGGAAGAAACAGTAAAAATTCACAAGTCTTATTCTGGCACTAAGGTTAGGCCCATTTCATTAGTAATACAGCTTGTTAACAATTATTGAACCATAACTTTGCATCAGACCCTGTGTTGATTGCTTTATATTCATAACTTAATTTAATATTTTAAAACAACACAATGAAGAAAGTCCTGACATTTATGCCATCTTGTACTTGATAAAATTGAGGCCAAGGGATGTCAGATTATTTGCTCTTTGGTCTCACAGTTAGTAAGCATCTGAGCCTGAATAGAACACAATGCCTTAGCTCTTAATCACTAAACTATTTAATAATATGATTATATTAAATTTTAGCTGACATTTACTATGTGTTTACTATATGAAATTTACAATGAACTGTAAATTTTGTGTGTGTTAACTCATATAATACCCACAATAAACTGGGTGTAGTGGTACATGCTTGAAATCCCAGCACTTGGGAGACTGAGGCTGGAGGATTGCCATGAGTTTGAGGCCAGCCTGGGCTACATAGTGAGTTCAAGGCCAGCCTGAAATACACAGCAAGACCCTGTCTCAAAAAAAAAAAAAAAAAAAAAAAAAAAAAAAAAAAAAAAAAAAAAAAGAAAGAAAAGAAAGAAAGAAAGAAAGAAAGAAAGAAAAAAAGAAAGAAAAAAAGAAAAAGAAAAAGGGCTGGGAATACAGCTCAGTGATACAGCACTTGCCTGGGAAGTGCAAGGTCATGAGTTTGATTCCTTGTACAAAACAAAACAAAACCCCCACAACAATAGGTACCACTGACTAATATGTCATAAGTAGTGGCAGATCCAGGACTGGACTGAACCCACACAATCTGAGTCCAAACTTTTTTTTTGTCCTTTGGTACCAGGGATTGAACTCACGACCTCATGCTTGCCAGACAGGCACTTATGCCACTGAGCTAAATCCCCAGCCCCTCTGAATCCAAACTTACTTCTTACCTTTTATGTTCAAAGGTCTGTCTTTCTGGCAAAGGTTTACTAGACCATGTTTGAAGTTTGTGCTATGCATGAATCAGTAAGTAAAACAAAGAGCTCCCTCTTCCTCCTCTGCCCCTGGAATGCTGTGGATGACTGGAGACTGTGGTCTCTCTTACATCACCTTGATTATCAGCAGTATGCCCTGCTGCAAAACACACGGAAAGGTGCATGTTTGGTTCCCAGTTGGCAGTGTGTAGTGTGCAGAGATCTCCTCCACACAGCCTGCTATGTGCTCTTTTGGATCCTAATGGACTCAGGGATGGGACTGTGCGTATAAGCAGGTTTTATGTTCTAGATGTCACTCTCAACTCTGGACAGCTCTGAAACTTAACTGTCATGTTTGTGTCTGAATTTTACTGGGTTTAATTGGAGAATCAGCAGAGTGAGTCATGCAGAAGGGTGGCATTGATTCCCTTTGCCTCAAATATCGGAAGCTGGGCATCTGCAGGGTATTGCCCTGGAGGCCAGGTCCCAGACTGCATGGGCCTTGATGAGGTGGCTGGCGGAAAGGGTCATCTACAGTCCAGTGCTGGGCTTTCCATGCTTTGCTCTTCCCATGTATCTCGGAGGCTCTCTGGTATCTCTGGACTATATTCTGAGCACAGTGATATTGAACTTCATGTTGATTACACAAATCCATCACCCATAGGAACAAGCCTCAAACCATAGTTCTTCTGTCTCTTGTATTTGGTTGTTCTTCTTACATTTAGTCTTTTATCACCTTTTGGTTCCTTACACCTTTTAGAAACTTAATTCCCCAGCTGGAGTGGCTTTCATCTTCTTTCCAGTCATCTCTTCCACATGAGTTTATCAACTGTCTCTTAAACTTTTATTTTAGTAGTACATACTTGCAGAATGTGACTTTAAGGTCTAACCCCTGCATAAGGTTCACAAGTACTGCTCACTAGTTTCATTCTCAATGCCAAAAAAAAAAAAAAAAAAAAAGTCTGAAAATCAGATTCTCACTGCCAGCCACCAGTTTCCCATTGCAGACCAAAGTTGTATATTTGTGTTTTAGACTGCTAGGTAAAGGAATTTATTAGTGAACATTATTTTGCTTAACTAAAAGCAAAACTAAAACAAAAACAAGTACTTGCAGAACTCATGTGGAGTTCGTACATGTATGTAACACTTCTTGATTTCTTTTTTCATTGCCTTTCCCTCTTCTTCCTCCCCTCTCTATCTCTTTATCTCCTTTCCCTTTGCAAAAGATCTGTTTCTCAGTTTCCTAATACATAGCTAGGCTTTATTCTTTATTTATACTTTGGGTTTCTCATCTGATGTGTCTGATTCATTTCACTTAATATTATGACCTTAGCTATTTCTTCTTCCACTATGACTGACTTTACCTTTTCTTTAGGACAATGAAGCTGGATTTAAAAATTCCAACTATTTCATCTCCCCTGTTAGTCAGCGCTGGGTGTTGGTTGCTCTGGATCTGACAGATGGTCTGAGGTTGATGGATGGAAAGAGCAGGAGGGCTGCTGGCTGCCTCTGCCATGGCAAGAGTCTGTCAGCCTCCCAAGTACTGTGAACAGCAGCTGGGACTGTGCTAACCTGAGTGAAGAGGCTTGAGTCCCTTCAGTGAAAGTGACAGCAGCAATGACATGCTATTAATGGGCCGTGTAGGACCTGACATCTCTGCAAGGCCTGCTGCCAATGTCTAGTCAAGCAGGGCTGTTCAGTCCCACGTCTTGGATAAGTCACACTGTCACCAAGTCAGGGACATTCCTAATGTGTACATTTCACTTAGTGAGGTGGGTTAGCAACAGAGATCAGGCTTAACATGTCTGAGTTCTCAGGGGCCTGGGACTGCTGGGAATGGACAGTAAAAAGTAGAAATAAGATTGGAGACCTTCGAGTTCCACATTTGCTTATTCCCTTCTTCTTTTCACCTTTGTGGAACTCAGAGGCTGATGTCTCCATGGAGCTAGAGATGCTTAATGAAAGAATTACAAATCTGAGATATCACCTAGGACCACTGGACAACAAATGAGAGTGGTAGAAACAATGGTAAATTGCGAAATGTTGTCCAAAAAATAATTGTTTGGCTGACGATGAAGTTCAGCGGCAGAACACTTACTAAACAAACACGCATGAGGGCCCTAGTTTCATTCTCAATGCCAAAAAAAAAAAAAAAAAAAAAGTCTGAAAATCAGATTCTCACTGCCAGCCACCAGTTTCCCATTGCAGACCAAAGTTGTATATTTGTGTTTTAGACTGCTAGGTAAAGGAATTTATTAGTGAACATTATTTTGCTTAACTAAAAGCAAAACTAAAACAAAAACAAATGGACCAATCAAACAAACAAATAAAAAACAAAAATCAGATTCAGTAAAATTCCTTCAAGTGTTTCTGCCTTTGTGGAAAATCATACTTCTGGGATACCTCAGTACAAACCTTTCCTGGTTATTGTGAACCTTATGCAGGGGTTAGACCTTAAAGTCAGCACCTAGGAGAAACTTAGCAGAGTGAAAATTATCACTGAAACTCTCTTAGGAAGATACCACTGGTGTCATGGTTTATGTCAGTGGCCCCCAAGCCTCATGCCTTTGCATTATGCATTTGTGATTGGTTCATTGTCTAGTGCTTGGATTGGGGGTGTGAGTGCTACACCAGCCTAGGGGTGGAGACAGGATGTGATGTAATGGCAGGAAGAAGGCATATCGCTCTCTTTTGCCAGTTTCCGCTTTGCTGTTTGCAGCTGCCATGAACTGCGGCCCCGCCATGCCACCCTGCCTTGGAGCCAACTGAGTATGGGCTGAAACCTCCAAAAAACTGTAAGAAATAAACCTGTCCTTTCCCAACTTTAGGCATCAGGTATTTTGTCTCAGCAACAAATAAAAAGTAACTAAGACAGAATTTGGTACCGAGAGTGGGGTCATTGCTGTGACTATACCTGACCATGTTTTTCAAGAGGCTTTAGAAATGGCTCGTGAGCAGATTTTGGAAAGGTTCCAACTTGTCACCTGGATGCACAGAGTTGGAGCAACTTAGGTTGTTCTGTAGAGGAGACTCTGGTCAGAGCTCAGGAGACCAGAAGGCTAGAAAGCCTGATGGTAAAGACCAGGCTTGGGAGGTTTCTGCTGGGAAGGAGGACTGTATTGGTTGTTGGACTCCCTATGATGTGTGTTATGGCCTGGCAGAAAGTTTGTCTGCATTTTGCTATGCCCAGAGACTTTGCCTGAGACTGAGATTAAGGATAATGCATTGATTAATCTGGCAAAGGAAATTTCAAGGCAGTCAAACGTTGAGGCTGTGGCATGGCTATTGTTGGGGGCTTTTAGCCAGCTTTATGCTGCTAATCAAGAGCAAAGGGCCCAGCAGGATAATTTAAAACACTGTGAGTTTGGCCAGAAGGAAAACTCCAGTAAAGCTGTGGATTGTAAAGATAGCGCTGAGACTTGGATTCCTGAGAAGGAACAGAGAGATAAGAAAGATGGCCACCGGGCATCCCAGGAAGCAGTGGGTCTTCACCCTTTGCAGCCTCCAAACTGCAAAGGTGAAAGAATTTTCTCAGATGAGAAAGCTTCAGAATGGCATGGGAGGCCACATGAGGTTCCAGAATGGCGGCAGCCACATGAGGTTCCAGAATGGCAGCAACATAGAAAAGCTTTTCTTCACAATCGGGTTCACAGAGCCCAGCGATCTAGGCAATCGACCCCTACAGCCAAGAGAGAGAAAAGCCTGGCTACTGCTCCAGCTGGCAGCAGGCCTTGGCGGCATCCACATGGTGCTGATTTTAGGTGCAAGGAAAATGCACAAATTCTGAGGGTAAGAAGGCTTCCACCTGGATTGCAAAGGGCCTGGGAGGCCAAGCAGTGTGCCCCTGAGAGGGCAATATGTAAAGATGTAAGGGTGAAGCCAAAGGTGCAATGGAGACCCCAGAAGTTTGGAAAAGCCAAGAATGTGGATCATCCAAGGAAAGCTGCAAAAACTGAGCAGAGAGGGTTTAAGACAAAAGCTACGGGAGCTGAAATCCCTGGAAGTGCTGCGGGGGTGGAATCACCCAAGCATTTTGGAGCTTGCAACCAGATTGCTTCAAATGCTGAGCGTGGAAACCTAGGACTTAATGTTCGCGCTGCGGGATGTTGGGCTTGCCTTGTTCCCAATGCTTTATGCTCTTCCGTTTGTAACTTTTGGAATGGTAATGTTTATTTTGTGCCTTTGCATTTCAGAAATGTTTAACCTTGTTTCACTTGTATAGGGGGTTACAGTTAAAGAGTTTGCCATAGATATTGGAGGAGACTTGGGACTTGGACTTCTCAGCAATGCTGAAAACGTTAGGACTTTGGCAACTCTTGGAGATGGACTAAATGTCTTCTGTAGAAAGGTTGTACATGAGTCTTTGGGGGCCAGGGGTGGAATGTCATGGTTTATGTCGATGGTCCCCAAGCCTCATGCCTTTGCATTATGCATTTGTGATTGGTTCATTGTCTAGTGCTTGGATTGGGGGTGTGAGTGCTACACCCTCCCAGGGGGTGGAGCCAGGATGTGATGTAATGGCAGGAAGAAGGCGTGTCACTCTCTCTTGCCGGTTTCCCCCTTGCTGTTTGCAGCCGCCATGAACTGCGGCCCGCCTGCCACCCTGCCTTGGAGCCAACTGAGTACGGACTGAAACCTCCAAAAAACTGTAGGAAATAGACCTTTCCTTTCCCAACTTTGGGCATCAGGTATTTTGTCTCAGCGACGAGTGAAAAGTAACTGAGACAACCTGGTAATAATAATTAAGTGTAAAACAATTGTAGAAGTTGAGCAACACATGTTGGCCTGTGTTTTGGAGCCAAATTTTGTGGAAAATTCTAGTGTGACTTTAAACAACAGAATCCTCTCTTTATACTTTGGAACTGAGGCAGATGAGTAAGACTTAGGCCTAATAGCACCTGCCCTTCACTCCACGGAGAGTTCTCTGCAGGGTGTCTTTTCCTTTGTGCTCATGCCCAGTGCCTCTCTTTCCTTAACAGGATCCCATAGTTAAATTCACACAGGGCATGAAACGTTTCCCATGATTTTAGTGTTCTGAAGAATGGTTCTCAGACTTAAACCCCTTACATGTGTACAAAGAAGAAGGAATTAGATGGATCCATAGGATTTCTTCAGGCACCCACTCCAGCCTTGAGTATCGATAAGACAGTCTTTCAGGTTGTTGCCAGTGAAGGAAGGGATTGTGAAGAGAACAGGTCTAATGGTGGGAAAAGGATTTGGAGAGAAATAGGCCCTAGAGTTGGGCCATCCTTCAGGGAAATAATGCATTTGCCCCAGGGTTGATGTGAAGATTTGATTTTGGATCCCAAGTCTGTTATCAGTTCTGTGACACAATGTTCATTTTTACTTTATGGAATCACAGTTACCTTATCTGTAAAATGGGCATAGTGACATATGATAATCAATGGCTAGCACTTACTGTAGCACCTGGCACGTAATAGGTATTCAGTAAATGCTGGTTTTGCCAGGTCTCACCACACCTTGTAGGGTAAGTGAGCAGTGAAGGCTGAGTGTTGATAATGATTGGTCACTAATGTGTTGCATTTTGCAAATAGAAATATCTTTTCTATCCTGTTTCAGTTAATTATTTTTTTGGATAAATTATGAAATGACAGAATCAGCAACGTACCTGAGAAACCTGGGTTTAAACCTCACATTGAAATTTTAACTGTTGTGTAGCTTTTTACTTCTCTTTCCCCCTACATACTAGAAAATATTACTTTGTGAATGCTGTGAAGACCTGTTGAAATGATAGATTTAAGGTCCTGGGTACATTGGAAGTACTCAGTCAGTGTTAATTCTTCCACCCCTACTTTTGTTTCTTTCTTCTACTTGAGTCTGTTGTCTTAATAATCATCATAACCATCTCTTTCTTCTTCTCCCCTTTACAGAATTTCCAGAGATGGTATTGGATCCAGCATTTGAGAAGGACTTCAAACCACCTAGTTCCATCATTGATTTATTATTTATTTTTCTGTGTGTGTGTGTCATTGTTTGCCAGGGGCCCTGCTAATTTTCTCTGTATTATTCCAATTTTAGTTGTATGTGTATTGCCAAAGCAAGCTGTAACCACTCAGTTCAGAAATGAGCAATATGGGGGCCAGACTGTGTAAGTAAGAGACCACACAACCAAACTTGTGGTCACTTTAGACTGAGATCTCTGAGGCTCTTTGGATCTAAATATAATCTTTTATTTATTTATTCTTCCATTCCTTCGAGTATTAATTCACCTAGGCTTTGTTTTGATGTGGCTCTGGTGCTGTTCTAAGCACAGGGGGTACACTGGTTGAACATTGGTGAGCGGAGTTTCATCCCAGGGCAAGGGGCATTGCTGCCGTCATAAACAAGTAGGCCCGTGCCCCATTCCCACTAATGCTTGAGAATGGTATTATTGCACCTTACCTCTTACCAGCTAAGCCTCCTTTCCTGCAGAGAACCAGAAGGAACACAACCTCTGATTTGGGGCCAGGAGGAGCAAAATTATGTTGATGGGAGCTGAATAAAGTCATTATTCAGATGTTTACTACTTACTTCAAAATTCATTTTTATTGAGGAGTTAAAAAG
The DNA here is from genome assembly GCA_004027295.1 of Dolichotis patagonum. Classification (NCBI taxonomy): domain Eukaryota; kingdom Metazoa; phylum Chordata; class Mammalia; order Rodentia; family Caviidae; genus Dolichotis; species Dolichotis patagonum. Next base: position 7,695 of record PVJX010025240.1, on the reverse strand, counting down.
ACTGATTATGAAAATTATCAGTTACAAAAGCCATCAAAATTCATTTTATTGGGCAGCAAAAAATTAATTATTTGAAAGCTATTTCTAATCTTTTTGTTTGTTTGTTTGTTTGTTTGGAGACAGGCTGGCCTTGAACTCACTAGGTAGCCCAAGCTGGCCATAAATTTGTAGTAATCCTCTTGCCTCAGCTTCCTGAGTGCTGATATTACAAGTCTGCGTTCCTGGGTAAGTGTTTGCTAATCTATAAAAGGGCTTTCCCCTTGGAATTTGTGAGGTCCAATGACCATGTGGATGAATAATGAGCTTATCATTAGTATCAAGGAGGCTGCCTCTTTCAACAACTTTTTTTCTAGAGAAACAAAGGCAAGAAGAGATTAGCTCTCTTCTGAATCCTCTGCAACTGTCTTCTGAATGACAGCTGAGTTCCACGGACACTGTCCATGGTGGCAGTAAACACTCAATTCACCCGTCTTGGCACACAGCCTGTAACAGGAGCAAAGACAGACTGTGGGGAAGCCTTGCGTACCAGGCAGACCTCAGCCAGCAAGGACTCAGCCAGCAGAACCAGTGATGCAGGTCTTTCGGGGCATCATCTCTGCCTTTGCTGATCCAAGGGCCTAGATGCAGTTGGATCTTAGGCTCTGTGTCTCTGAGCTGATCCTGCCTCCTTGCCAGTGCTGAGCATCTTGAACTCTGAGTGTAAAGCTCCCTCCATTTATCACCCCGAAACGGCTCCTTACACGTCAGGCTTTGCTCTGCAGCTTAGCGTCAGTCTAAGAGAAACAGCTTACTTTTGGTGGGCTTTTGTGTAGATGTGTGCTCCCAGGTCATTGACGGGGGAAAGTTATCAGTCCCAGGACAGCAGGAGGGAGTTGTTTCTAATGAGGAGGAGTCAAAGCTTTATGAGTTCAGGCTCATTTTTCTTCCGTGAACACCATTTGATTTCTCAGAGGCTATTTTGTTTCATATTAGTGTATGTGATTTTCATGAAATATATGGAACTTATAAACTGGTTACATGGTCATTTAGTAATACATGTTAGGGGAAACCACCATATTTTATGGGGAAAATATAACATTATAAAGACAATAGATAAAAACATGTAGGCAGATATCATGACATAGGAAATGTGGAAGATCCCTTATCTTCCATAGTACAAGTAATAATTTTTGTTTGCTTTTTGTTTTTTGAGACAGGGCCTTGCTATATAGTCCAGGTTGTCCTTGAACTCATGGCAATCCTCTTGCTTCAGCCTCCTGAGTGCTGGAATTACAGCATGCACCACCATGCCTGGCCGCAAGGTAATACATTGATGAACTTGATTATATAAAATTAAGGAGTTTTATGCAATGAATGACATCATGAACACTCAACAGACTCGTAAAAGATTAGAAAAGACCACTGCATTGTCTAAAACCAGCAAAGATCTATTATCATCCACTAAGATGAAGGTACTCTTATCATTAACAAGAAAAACATAGAAACTGCATTAGATAAAATGGGAAAGAATTTGAAAAGGCAATTTTCAGAATGAGTCCCAAAAGAATTAAAAAGCACACGAGGAGATGGTTAATGGCATTAGTAATCACATAAATGCCAATTAAACCACGAGTAGGTATTACTTTGCACTTGTTAGACTGGAAAAATGAGAAGTGGAGGCGATGCCCCGTTGAGGATGGGAAAGGTGGAGACTGGTGATGTAAGGACGCTTAGGTGCTTCTGGCAGAGGCCAACCTGCTTTCAAGTCTGCACACCCCAAGAAACCCTTTGAGTTTAAAAAAGAAACTCTTTTGGAGGGTGGTGGAGGAGGGATAAAGATAAATTTAAAAAATTAAAAAGAAGAAAGAAACTCTTAATGATGCTTATGGTAGAGGACAGAAGGCAACCGGGGAACTGTAGCATTAAGACATAAGACATCTTGGGGTTATGTGGCAACTGAAACAATAGATTAGATGGGATCTAAAACGTCATACAGAATGAAAAGTAGTCAAAGAAACAGATGAGACCTATAATATAAAACTATTTAGGTTAGCTAAAACACACACACAAAACAACAGTACACATTTTGTAAAAATGTACACAAAGGGTATTACATTAAATGAACCAAAATACTGGAAGGAGAATAGGGTTGGGAGTGAAAGGAAACAAATATATTAGCAAACATTAATGAACCACTATCCAAAGAATTCTCTTAAGAGTGAACTACAGAGTTCAAATCCAATTTCTCTGGGATTTGAACATCAGATCCTCTAGCATCAAAAGAGTAATGGTGATTACTTCTCGGGCATGCACAGAACAGGGATTTACCTGTTACTGGGTTCATCTATTCTCTCAGGTTCTGTATCTTTCTTTAGCTTTCTCTCATCATTAATCTCTTTGATGGTTGTTTTATTTTTATCTTCTTTGAGCCTAAATTGGGTTTCTCAATCTTGCTATTTTGGGCCAAACAATTATGTCGCACTTGTGTGCTGTAGAATGTTCCTCAGGGTTTCTGCTCTGCCTACCAGATGCCATCAACACCCCCAGTGTGACAACCAAAAATGTTTCCAGACATCACCAAATGGGTGCAGCCTGCAAAGTCATATCTTGTTGAGAACCACTGGCCCAAAGAACCCGGAAAACACCAGCATTTCTGCACAAAATCTATTCTGGAAACGTTCCTATCTGTTTTCAAGATACTAGATACAAACTTTCGTTTGCTGGCTGTTAGGTAAATGTTTAAAACTGTTGGTGTCTATGAGGGAACAGGCCGCAAAACGAAGTGCGGTGGATGAAAAGAAAACAAGACAGACAAAAATTATGGGACCGGAGTTGGGGTGGGGGCTATATCTCTAGGACTGAAGCCCCATGTACAATTTTCTCTGACTTCTTATTGGAGTTTTTTCTTTAACAAAGAGCTAAAGTGGGTGTGGGAAGGGTAAAGTATGGGTAATTGAGAACTTGTTTAAGTATCCCAGGGATCATCTCTGGCTATACCTGGCCTTCCTGTTTACTGTTCTTTCGGACACATCTTAGCAAAGCCTCTCATGCTGTCCCAGCAGCATTCCACTGAGACTAAGGTTCTGCATTCATTTCCTTAAACACAATGCATCTGTAAGATTTCGTCCAGAACAAACAATCCTGTGGCCTAGTAGAGCACAAAGTCCCTGTGGTAACCTAAGGTTAAACAAGTTTAAGTTCATCTATGACTCACATAAAACTAGAAGCCCAGAGAAGGTGGCTTAGGTAACCATGTGGCCAAATCTACCTGGGGAAAAAGGAAAAACTGGATTTATTTTCTTAAAAACCAAACAAAGCAAACACTTAATCTCTACCTCCCTCAATCTAAGTTAATTGAGTATTTGGGCAAATGTGGTATTCAGGTCCCTGTTTTATAGAGAAATTGTTTTGTTTTCTATTTGCTGAGGCCAGTGAAGCTCTGACTGCATATGCAGAGACGCTTAAGGGAAAGTTTAGAGCTAAGTGAATGGTTGTTGGGTTTGTGTCTCCCAAGTTTTTCCCATGAGTTAGAATCCTTCTTCTGGGTCTTATAAGATTTACAGGCAGAGAACAATCCTGTATTCTTGAAATGAGTCTTTCTACTCAGTTTTTCCACATCAGTGGAAAAGACTATCATAAAAATTAGGGATCAAAGTACTAAGAAAAACAAAAATGCAAAAGGATTGAGGATCTACCTGCTATATCTCAATAAGACAAAGTGAGAAAGTCCTTGGTTATTTCTATCAATAGTACAGATCATCATGTGTGATTGTGAAGAGGGGAGGGCAGTTCTAATTTGTTGTTGAGTAGGAGTTTTATATTTGTAAGTATTATTCCTAATTAGTTGTTATAGGACCAGGTTTAGGGAAATTAAATACTCTGGGGTTCTCTAACCTTGAACCAAGGATTCTAAATTTTCTGGATTTATAATGGAAAAACATGATTTTCTTTGGTTCCACATTTTAATTGAGGGAATTGATACACACAGTGGGTTAGGGGATTAATTAATTCACCCATTGCCATGGTGATGAGGCCTGGGATACTGCAGGGAGTAGAAGTTATGAAAAATGCCACAAAGAAGAAAGATGTGAAAGTTGAGAAGGAAGAAACCCAAAGAGAAAGACAAGATAAATAAATTTGAAGTTTAATGCTATGAATGTTAGAAGAAAAGCTTTGTGAATGTAAGTGGTTAGAATCCCAGGGGATAAGGGGATCCTTATGCAAAAAGTACCACAGTGGGGAAGAGAAGTTCATGGTGAATCCACAGGAGCATCAATCTCCGTTGTGCCTGTCATATGCATGGTGAGGCCTGGGGCCCCAGTCTTTTCAAATCCGCCCTCTAAAATGTCTCTTGATGGCTCAGTTAAATGATCCAGAAAGGGCCCATTTTACAGATGAAATCCAGGGGGCAGTTGCTTGTTCAAGTCTCTAAAGTTATTCCAGAGGGAATTTGTGTCATTTTTTATAGTACTTATTCCATTCTCTCAGAGAGCAGATTTCATGATACTCAGTTTTTTGAGAAATTATTAAAGTGTGAATCAGTTTCTTGGGAGAAGAAGTAAGCCAGAGGGGGAAAAAACTGAAGAAAGGGTAAATGTGAATCTTTTTTTTTTTTGGCAGTGCTGGGGATGAAGCCAAGACCTCACACGTTAAACAAGCACTCTACCCCTGAGCTACACTCCCAGGTCCTAAATAAGTATTTTCTTTACCCGAATGGTGAATTTTACATTTCTTTGTTCCATTTAAAATAAGCTTACTGCAGTTTAGACGAATAAGGCTGAAACCAGGCCTATGGCAGTGGAAGTGATGAGCCAAGAATAAGAGGAAATAATGAGACAAAAGATGGGGAGAGCAGCCATCTTTTTTTTTTGCCAGGAGCCAGTCATTTCTACCTTCTTGGGTGGGCAACGAAGAAGTTAGTGGGTCTTTACATTGCCAAACTTGGACCCCACCATCAGGCAGAGTTGCCTTGGGCTAACGGGGATGCCTTCAGCTAACAAACAGGATGAGTCCTCCGCCACGGTCTGGCTTGCAGATCACACTTCATGCAGAACAAAGCTGAGCCTCTTGGAATGCTCAAGCCCAAGCGGCCAAGCTGCCAGGCCATGGACCATCTTCCATGTGGAAGAAAGTTTCAGAGCTCACGAAAACAAGGGCTAGGCAGGCTATGAAAATCAGGTACATGAGAAGAAATCCTTTTGTTTTTGCAGCTTTGGTTTGTGAGGGATTAAAAACTCATTTTAGAATGAGTGGAGGATTTCTTCATCTATGCTGAATAATTGCAGGATTAAGTTTATAGCTAATTTCCACCAGATGGGCTCATAGAACAAATCAGGATTCAGTTTTCAGTTCAACAAGAAAATGGGAGGCCATTCCAAATTCTGCGCCATTCTTTTTTTTTTTTTTTTGTTACTGGGGATCGAATTCATGACCTTGCACTTAGCAAGCAAGCACTTAAGCCACTGAGCTAAATCCCCAGCCCAGCCATTCCAAATTCTGAAGGAAATTAATTCTCTGGATAAAGATGCATAAGTGATGGATGGAAGAAAATAAAGGAGCACTCATCTATCCTTTCACAAAATATGTTATTCGGCTTCCAGATGATTTATCTCATTAGATTTAGGAATGCAAATTGATTATATTTCCAAAGTAAGCTAAGTAGAAATATACTTGAATAGCTAGAAACTGACACTATTGACCAACACAGAAAACCATCAATGTATAGCATTTCTGGTATTTCCTTTAAGTCCTTTGAGTAAAGCCTGTTAAAGTATCATTGCTCTCATGTAGGTTTCGAGGCCTGCTGAGATTCAAGGTCTTACATAGACAAGCTAATTAGGATACTAAACCTCAGGAGGAGTCAGGTAAGGGACAGGAAGATCCTGCCAACTTTCTTCTGTCATGAAAGTGAACTCTAGCTCTCCTCTGTAAATGCGTGAAAGATGTAGGTAGACTAAAGCAGGCAGGACAAAGAGAGGCCTCTAAAGCTGGATCATGGGTCTGTGATTAGGGTGAGATATCCTTGGAGCATTCTCTAGAATCCTGGGACATTTCTAGCAGATTCAGGGCCTTACGGATAGTTCAGAGCAGTGGAGAGGATCAGTGGTTAAGAGTGTGGGTTCTTGAGCTAGATGAGACTGGTCATGTGATTTTAGATAAATTCCTTCTTCAATACTTTTATTTTCAGAGAAGAGACCAGATGGAGGACTGGTAGGTAGCAGGAGAGAGACCCTCTCTGAGAGAGACAGCTCAAATGCCAGAATAAAACACCCTGGAGAGACCCAAACAGAGAGAGATAGACTCTCACAACCCAGAAAGAAACTAAAGCACAAAAACCTGCTCGAATAAGAGGTCCTGGGGCTACTATTAGTGAAGATAAGATCAGTGAGTATGGCACCCGCCTCAAGACGCCTGAATTCTGCCCGACCTGAACAAGCGATCTGCGCTGAAGCAACTGGCTTGAGCCGCCGGAGTGCGGAGCTGAACAGCCCGGCGTGCAGCTCGCTGGGACCGGCACTGCACACGACCCACCCAGAGGCACCGTGAATTCCCACTGCAGCCAGGCTGAAGTCAGAGGTTGGGCAGTCCAGCAGTTCTCGGGGACACGGTGAGTGATGGGAATAAGACCCTCCCACGGGAAAGGGGAAACTGACTGGGTGACATGTTGGATTTGGGCAGGACAGCCCTAACTCCATAAGGAAGTGGCTTCAGCTGGTTACTCCCCTCGCAGAGAAGATTGGTGGAATCTGCTTGGACTAGGCCGCGCCCCTGGCGGGGACCCAGTTACTTCCCTGAGATCAGTGCACACTGATGCAGTGAAGGCCTGCTAAGGTTGACTGGCCCAGAAGGGAGGAGCTAGTGCACACTGCCCATGGGTGAACTCTAATCTCTGATAACCTATTGAAGAGGGCTAAAGCTCCTAGCCTGTGCCCTCTAGAGGAACCTTAAACAATAAGAAAAGGGTCTGGAAATTACACTGTACACTTGTATGGAAGGAACCAAAAACATGACAAAAGGGAGAAATAAAAAAACACTCCCTGCCCCCAACCCTGACAACATTGATCCAGGAGAGGTAAATACAAAAGAGATTGAGGGCAGCAAAAATGCAACATCAAACACAGCGTTAGCAGACATAAAGAGATATATTCAAGACCTCGTAAGTGGGACCAAAACTGAAATATTAATTCAAATTAAACAAGAGATAAGTAGATTAATAAAAGAAGGGTTGGGTACCTCTCAAGAAGACACAGACAGAAGAATAGAGGAACACAAATGGAGAGAAAAATTGAATGAAGAATTCAGAAAAAACCTAGAATTTATGAAGCAGATTCAAAGGGATTATCAGGAAACTAAAGACTCAATAGAAAGCTGGCAAAACTGCTTGAAAGAAACCAAAGATAGACTATCAAAAATTGAATACAGGCTTGCAATGTGGGGTCATGAAAGGGAAGATTTCTTAAAAATAACAAGGGAGCAGGCAGTAAAGATACAAAGACTGGAAGATGACAAGAGTATCCATAACTTAAGAATAAAGTATGTGAATGAAGAAGCAGGAATCAAACCAGAGGAATTACAAAGGCTATTCACAGCAATTACTGAAGAAAATTTCCCAAGCATAGAAAAAAGAAATGATATGCAGAAGTATGAAGCATACAGAACTCCAGCCACCTACAACCCAAACAGAGCTACACCCAGACACATAATAATCAAGATCCC
>PVJX010025239.1:0-27102 GCA_004027295.1 Dolichotis patagonum | reverse complement strand
GCTCCCTGTGTACCAGAGCACAACCTACAGCCAGGGAAACTTCTTCCCTGCAATGAGGACTCCAGGCTGAGAGGGGTTAAGTACCATGCCAGAATCCCACAGGGGTGGTTTGGAAAGAATGGGGGTCCCAGCCCCCCACCATGGAGAGCAGAAGGAAGGCCAGGAGACCAGGAAGGAGGGGAACAGAATGGCAGGATCCCAGGGAAGCTGTGGCTTCTTATGTACATGCAAGACACAGGCACTGACCCCAGACACCCCAGGCAGACATTGCAGGGGGGGGTGCCTTTTGTATCCCCAAGAGCATCCAACAGTGTAGCGTCTTTGACCCATTTCCCTCCTGCCTCCACACTATGATGCAGCCGTTGAGAAGCAAAACAGAGGAGGTCCTGGGGCTGGGGTGTGGAAGGCAGCACGGAGGTCACCCCTGCAGGGTCCCGCCCCCAACACTTACCTCCGCCCTGGCAGAAAGGATCTTAGAGCGGAAGGGGACAATGGCGCAGATCACGCACAGGAGCCAGAAGATGATGAGGACCCCAGAGGACTGCACCCCACGCAGCCGCTCATACTGGATCAGCAGAGTGGCCAGCACCTGTGTGGGGAGCACAGGCCTGGACCCACACATCTGGACGTGCCTCTCCACCCCATAGGGTTTGTAGAGTCACCCCCATCCTCTTCCGGGGGCACCCCCGCTTTCTCTCAGAGCCCACGGCTCTCCCATCGCAATCCACAGCCCCTGGGTCTAACCCACCCACCTCCGGGGCCCCACACTGACCATGGTGATCCCCACCACCAGGGGGGTGATAAAGAAGACGGGGGCAGGGGGTCTCCCGTGGACCATGCCGTGGAAGGAGTAGAAGAGGTCTGCCCACGAGACACACCACAGTAGGATGCCCACGGCCTGTGAACAGGGCACAGGCTGGAGTTCCCATCCCTAGAGGCGGGACAGTCTCTCCTGGGGAGGGAGCTTTGCTCCTGAAGCCATCAGAAGCCACCAGACCTGCCCAGACCTGGACCCGGCCGGAAGTGGCTCTGGGCAGAAGCTCCCTGGGGTGGGGTGGGGTGGGGTGGGGAGCTCCGTTGGGACTGAACAGGAAGTGGCTTCCCCAGGCAGGGAACACGTCTTGGCTGGCTGCACCCATGGCCCAGAGCTGCAGGGCAGGTGAGGTGGGGGACCCGGTCCAGCCGCTGGGCATGGGGGAGGTGGTGCCGCCCCACCAGGAGGAGCCCTCGAGCCCTGACCGTCTTGAGCCTGCACAGGTGGGAGAGGACGATGTAGCCGTTGCGGTTGTGCCTCAGGTAGAGCAGGTCGCAGGGCAGGGCGGCCCACAGGAAGAGGCAGGGGAGCCAGGCCAGCAGGGAGCTCTGGAAGCAGGGAGTGAGGTCTGGGCTGTCTGTGTACACGGACAGGTTGGAGTCCTGGGGACAAAGAGGACAGTTCAGCGAGGTGGCAGCCTCCCAGGGAGCTGGTTAGATCTTCAGGAAGGTGGCCACCCCAGGAAGGTGCTCAGGCCGTGAGGGCGGAGGGGGCAGTGGAGCATGGGTGCGGGCGAGAGGCCAGGGTATGTACACGGTGTGACTGGAAAAAGCAGGGAAGGTTTAAACTAAAAGATTCATTGCCGTGAAAGACGCATCGCCGTGAGCCCGTCTCCAAACACCCCGCTTTGAACCCTGATCGCACCGTCCCCGCCACTTTCTGGAAAAGTTCTGAACTTCTCTTTCCTGAATGTCTTTAGTTGTCTCGTTATCCTGAATCGATTCAAAAACATTTACCTTTGGTGATCATTTCGATTTTGGGGAAGAGCCAGAAGCTGCCCGGTGCCAGCTGCATGAGTGAGGCGGGTGAGAACACAGCCCAGTGCCTCACCTGCTGTCCCCTGGCATGGCACGGGGCGGCAGCACTCACCCTAGTTTTGATCACACTTGTAAGGACCCTCAGGAAGGCGGACTTCCAGAACTGCTTCAGAAAGCGGCAAGAACCACAGGATAAGTGTTGGAAGTGAGGGGGAAGATTTTGAGGGAAATTAATGTGTCTGTTTCGTTTTGTTTTTGAGACAGAGTTTCAGGATGTAGTTCAGGCTGGTCTTGAACTCTGTAGCCCAGGCTGGCCTCAAACTTGCAGCAATTCTCCTGCCTCAGCCTCCCAAGTACTGGGAGTATAGGCTTGTGCCACCAGGCCCAGCTAGCGATGTGTCTTTACCGTAATAATTGTTTTAATTTAAATGCACACTGTAGTGGCCCTGAATGAAGGCAGGCAGTTTTCTGAAGCTGTTGGTTTCAAGCAGGAGCCTGAAGAGGTATCTTTCTATGGTCTTTTGCCTGTTTCAGAACTGGGTTTTTTTTTGGTACCAAGGGTCGAACTCACAACCTCGCACTTGCCAGGCAGGTGCTTATGCTGCTGAGCTAAATCCCCAAACCTGTTTCAGAACTTGAGAAATGAAGCAATCAATTCATTAGGAAGAAACAACTTGTCCCACCCCCCACCTGAGCCCACCGCAGTGGCCCAGAAGAGGTCATGAACCCCAGTGAGCCTGCCCCAGGGGGCAGAGGAGAAGAGCCCCCCCATACCCCGTGAGCCAGGCCAGAGGAGCAGAAACTATTCCCCCAGGGTTCTGCTGCCAACGGGGGTGGGGTGGGGGCTGGACATCAATGACTGTTGTGTCACACCTCTCTGCCACCCCAGAACCTGGCTGCACCTCTCCGACACCCCGGAACCTCGGATTGGAGGAACCAGATGCCTGGCCCCATCCCCTGCACTGCAGAATGGGCAGCCACTGAAGGAAGCACCCAGACTCAGCAGCCTCTGACTGGGAGGGACACAGGAAAATGTCCAGACGAAGGAGTGGGGTGCAATCTCAGACCCCCAGCCCACCCAGAACAAGTCCAGGAGACAGAGACGCAGAGGAAATTAGGAGCCACACACCTGAAATCTCTGACAGAACAGCAATGAAGCAAAGAGAAGACTTAGTGCTCAGATTGTTTAATGGATTTCACGTGCCTGTATCTCACCCAGGACAAGTTCAGGGGACACAGACGGCGAGGAAATTGGAAGGTGCACACCTGGAATTTCTCAAGTGATAGCGACTGAAGCAAACAAACAACTTACCGCCTGCCTGCCTGGTAATAGGACCTGAGCCCCTACTGAGGGGTAACGGTGTGTACTGCGGTAACTATGATTGATTTCCTACTGTCTCGTTTTTGAAACCCAATATCATTTCCATTGTTTCCTTTTGTTTTGTTTTTACTGTTTTGTTTTATTCTCTTTAAAATAAAAAAATAATAAACATACACCCGTGGGGAACCACAGAGATGACTGCACTTGACTCGCCTTGGAAAGAAGAGCAGCTATCTCCATTTTGGATAAACTTGCCCCTGTCTCCATGTATTGATATGTACAGAGCTGGCCAGGCTATTGCTTGGTCCTTACAATTGGCTTTAAGCACTATAAATTGGGTTAGCTGAGGGGCTGATGTGTAGTCTGAAGCAAAGTGACAGGTCAGAGTTACCGCACTCAGTGACTCCCCAAATACGTGACTGAGCGGGGAGGGATGGAGAGCTGTGCTCCACGCTGTGGGCTGGGACCGAGCCTGGAGAAAGAGGCTAGGACATCCCGGAGACACAGGACTGTGAGTCAGAACTGAAGCTCCGACCCCAGACTATCAGATGCCGTCTCAGCTGTGTTATACAGATTACGCTGCATGTCTTGGCCTCTGCATGTCACAGAGGTGATCTCAGACCTCCTACCTAGCCCAGCTCACGGTACTCACACGGCAGTCACGTGTCTCCCGCTGTCACTGTCACTTGTCCCTGAGCCACTGCCCTCATGGAGAATTAACAATCCCGGGTTGGGCTCTGGATTGAGGTCTTTGTTCCAGCGAACCACCATCGAGGCTGGATTTAGGACCCCTCGGCTCCCCGTAACTGTATATATGTCTCAGTGTCTTTCTCCGCACCGTGGGTTGCTCTGGAAGCGGTAGATTGGAATTAACTCACTAGAATGCCAAAACTTCTCCTTGGGATTACAAACACAAACCTTCCTGCCCCGAGACAAGGGTGGGAGAGGGCTCTCTAGCTACACCGTCTATTGTGGTCACTCCGTCTTCGTGAGCAGGTGGTCAGGTGCGGGCCAGGTGGGAGTCCCCGGGGAGTAGTGCTGGGCCTCAATTTCTCAGATACTTTCTCTCCCTCTAACTGAGGTGTCATTTAGGTGCAATCAGCCACATGCCTTGAAAGTGCCCAAGTCAACCAGCTGTTTATACCCACGAAACCACACCCACGATAAAGATGTCAAATATTTCCATCCCTGGTGCCCCTTTGTGTCACACCCCTCCCTGGCTCACTCTTTTTTTTTAATTAAATTTTATCTTATCAATGTGACAGACACACAATTTGAGTCTCCTATCTTTGTAAATCTCTCCCAGCCAAGGGACAAGCAGTTCCCCTGGACTTTAGCCTTGGTTTCCTCTAAAATAAGAATGGCCACACCCTGCCCATCAACCTTGCTGGGTGGCTTGAGATTTACAGATGTGCAGAGATTTTTGCAAATTACAAAGTCTAGGGTCACTGGCCTTCTTATTTGGAGCAAGACAGTCCTGAAAACTGGTCTGTCCTAGGCAAAGGATGGTTGATGACATGACTGGTCTGTCCCTGGCTTCTTCCTATAATTGTACCTAAGACCTTGTTTTTTGGAAACAGACCAGAGGAAAGAATTGATTCATAAACACGTTTCACTGAGATTGCTTCTTCCAGCGCTGCTGACATACTAATGTTTTTCTTTCCTCGTCTTGCAAAGCATTAGCTATTCTTTATGGAAAGCTCAGAAAATACAAATAACAAGAAAACCACCCACAATCCCATCCACCTAAAGACAACTGTTGCCTGAGGATATACCCACTTACCTTCTAATTGCCAAGTTAAACAACTTGCATATTAATTTTTATCCAACTTGTATGTGCACATAAACCTGCTTTTCCTTTTTCGTTTCTCTGATGCTTTGGTTTGATTTATATTACTCAAATTGGAGGTTTTTCCTTAAATGTGTGGTGGTTATGGGGGCTTGTTTGTCTATTTTTTCCCCCTCAGTACTGGGGGTTGAACCCAGGGCCTTTTGCATGCTGGACAAGCATTCTAGCACTAAGCTATGCCTCCAGCCCTTTAGATTCTATATTTATTTGTTGTCGAAGTGGTGGGGATTAAATCCAGGGCCTTGTGCATGCTAGGCAGACACTACCATTATTTTTTATTTTGAGACAAGATCTTGCTAAATTGTCCAGTCTGGCTTTGACCTTGAGATCTTCCTGCCTCGGCCTCCCAGGTATCTGACTCTATTTCCAATTAAGTATTTCCAGTTAAGCTACTAAAGAGCTGATGGACACCCAGTGTGTGGGGAGGGGCTTGGTCACTGTAGAGGGATCCTGGAGGAGCCCGGTCACTGAGGAACCCTCTGCAGCTGGCAGACTCTAGGCGGACCCTTCCCTGGGCTTGAACCTCCAGTGCCCTCAGAACCCACTGTCTCCTGGTCCTACCTCTCGGGATCCCCATTGCCCCCGAGGCGTCCTTTGCTGGCTGCATCCCTCTTCTTCCCAGTGGACACTGCTGCCTGCTCCTCACAGACGGTACTCAAGACCCCAAAGTCACCCCAGCAGCTCAGCCCCCCCCCCAGCCTTGGCCCCTACTTCCTGCTGTCTCTCAGAGAGCTCCGCCTGTCCTGTCCTCAGCCATGGAGCCAGGTGCTAACACCTCCGTGCCCGCCAGGACCAGCCAGCTTCTGCCACGTTCCAGCCCCTTCCCCCGCCCCCCCCTGCACGTGGGGACACCAGGTGCTGGGGCTCTTGAGTCCTCGTTTCTCCTCTCAGAGCCATGTGACCTCAGCAAGGGGCTTAACCCCTCGCTTCCCTGGGCCCGGGGTTCTGCAGGGCTCATGGGACCGCAGCACCCCCGAGGATCACCCCTCCCAGGCGGCCTGTGTGGGTCTCACTCCCTTTGCTGATCTGTTCCCTTTCAATGTCCCAAGACTGAGACCGGTGTCCTGGTCTTGCCCTTCCTCCGGCTCCCCCTTGGTGTGAGAGAGACTGGGGCTCAGTCCTTGCCTCTTCCCCTGCTTTCTCTAGCCGCATTCCCCACCTTGGCACGCTCTTCCAGCCTCATGGGACTGCTCTGGGCAGCCGCCACCCACTTCCAAGTTTATCTCTCTGGCCCTCCACCCCTCAGGTCTCCTTAGTTTACAAAGACCTGTACAGTGACCATCCAGGGTCCCTCCCCTCCCCCTGACCGCTCTCTCTCTGCCTCTCCTGCCCCTTTGTGGCCTCTGGCCTTGTTGCCATTCCTGAGCATAAGCCAGACATATTCTGGCCACAGGGCCTTTGCATGTTCTGTTCTCTTCCTTGAATGCTCCCCCCACATCCCTGACACCTCTTTAATCCTGCCACCTGCACCCCACCCCTAGTGTTGCCAATGCCCCAACCTTCTCTTCTCTTTTTTCCTTACACCACCCACCACCTAACATGCCATACAATTTACTTATTTATTATGTTTTCTTTTATCTTTCCCTGGTGATAGGGATTATCCTCGGAGGAGAGAACCTTTATTTCATTTATTGATAGATCCTAATTATCTCGAGTGGTGACCAGCACCACTGCGAAGGCAAAGTCCAGCATTCAAAGCTCTGTCTGGCTTTGAATAAGTGCTCTTTGTCACCTATGGGGCTCACTGAGTTTGAGTTCTCCATTTTAATGAAATATCTCAGGAGGGAACTGGATTTCTGCACGCCCTGGTTCTTTTTTTGTTTTGTTTTTTAATGTTACTAGGGAGGGATTGAACCCAGGGCCTTTGCACTGAGCTACAACTCCTTTTACATTTTTATGACTTTTTTATGACTTCTAGCAATATGGATTTGTCTTGCCATTTTGCACCTTCCTATAAGGTCAGCTGTAGGGGACGTGTCCTTCCTTCTGGCTCCTTTCACTGGACAGCGGGTTCAGGGTGCGTGTGAGGGCAGACCTTCTGTCTGTCTCATTCCAGGCGGGGTTTTGCTGTTACGCTTTGGATTGGAAATGCCCTCCAAAACTCATTTGCTAAAGACCTTTCGCCAGCTGATGGGCTTTTGGAGAAGCAATTGGATCAGGAGGGCTCTAACTTCATCAAGTGGATTAACCCACTAATGAGATCACAACTTGATGGCATTTTCAGAGGAGATGGAAAGGGGGAAGAGCCCAGCTGAAGGGGATGGGTCATGGGAGTGTGGCTTTGGGAACCATATCTGGTCCTCAGCCCCTTTCTCTCTGGCTCCTTCCTTTTCTCTGCTTCCCGGAGGCCACGAGGTGAGGAGCCTCCCCCACCAAGCCTTCCACCGCGATGTCCCTGCCGCACCACCAGCTAGAGCTGTGGGTCCCGCTGACTATGGACTGAGTCCTCTGCAACCATGAGCCAGAATAAACCTTCCTCCTTTAAACTGTGATTCCTCCTCCTCCTCCTCTTCCTTCTTTTTGAGACAAGGTCTTGCTATTTAGTTCAGGCTGGCCCTGAATTCATGATGTAGCCCAGTTTGGCTTTGAACTCTGAACTCTTTCTGAATCAGCCTCCTGAGTGCCGGGATGGCAGGCATACACCACCACACCCAGCAAGTCACGGTTTCTTTAGTATGTTATCACAGTGACACACAGCTCACAGACACAGAGGTCCACCCTGTACTTCAACTCGGTGAGGCCCACTCAGTCCACCCAGTCGCCTGAAGAACCCAACTCTGACGGTTGGTTGGTCCTTTGCTTTGCCCTGTGTGGCCTTGGCAGCCAGTTCCCTGAGGATGACAAAGCCCGCTGATGTTTTCCTAGAATTTTATCCCTGGCTGTGCACAGTCATTATCCGGAGGCTGTGGAAGAACAGCTGGTAAAGATATAAAAAGGAAAGTAGAGTCCACCAGCTTGGGCCGCTGTTCAAGGACACCTGTCAACGTGAACCTGGGACAGGGAGCCAGCCTGCATGACCCTACACAGATGCAGATGTGTAAACACCTTCTCTCTCATCCCAACCAGCCCTGCTAGGGAGGCCTGCCTGCCCGTACCCTCTGCTCCTGATCCGGGGTCAGCCCAGGACAGGCCCACAGGGCCCTGGGACTTTTGAGCTCTGTAACCGTGGGCCGGTTGCTTCAATCCCCGAACCCATTTCCATAGCAAGCCTCCCCCAGTGAGGGGAGAATGAGCCAAAACACCAGGGGACTTAACCAGGGGGAAACCAGTGATGGGGCATAAGCTATTGGGACTTTGGTTGGCCTCACAGATACCTACAAAGTGACCACAATCAGGTGGCCTTGGGGCTTTGACCTCAGGGAGTTCCACCCTGGCTTCTTTCCTTTAATGATCATGTCCCAGTGGGCAGGGGGTCACAGGTAGCAGTGGATACCAACTCACACCTGTGTCCCTAGATTGTTCACCCTTGACCCCTTGCTAGGACAGCTATGGGACATTTACACAACAGGTCCAGGACAGACTGTCCCCTCCTCTTTAGCCTGCCTATGCTGGTGAATGGAAATTCCTTCTTTCATCCCTGTCTAGGCTAGAATCTTTGGGGTCACCTCTGACTTACCCCTTTCTTCAAACCACACCCAATCCTCCCACAACCCTGCACACTCCACCTCTGGATGGTCAGTGTGGACTGCACCGTAGCGCTATATCGGATTGTTCTTCTTCTTCTTTTTTTTTTGACAGGGTTTCGTTATACAGTTCAGGCTGCCTTGACCTCACTAGACAGCCCAGACTGACCCCAAACTCCTGGATATCCTTCTGCTTCGGCTTCCGGAGAGCTGGGATTACAGGCGCGTGCCACCACGCCTGGTTTACTGGATTATTCTTCTCTATAAAAAGGCAACTTCCCCCCGACTCATCCCAACCCCTCCGGAATCCAGCCACTTTTCCCTGTGCACACACCACCTGAATTCCTTTTCTAGCCTTCTCTGGTCACCCTACATTTAACCTGTCACCCTTTTCTAGCTCAGCAGCTAGTGAGAAATACTTTTGAAACCTAAGCCAGACCACAATACTTCATTATCCTTGGCCTAGAAGAGTCCTAGCTCCTCCCTTCTCCCTCTGCTTCCTGGTCATCATGACATAAACAGCTTTTCTCCACTACACCCTTCACTGCATCCCACCTTGGAGCCAGCCATCCATGGACTAACCCCACGGAAACCGTGAGCCTAAATAAACCCTCCTCCTTTAAACCGTGGGTATCAGTATTGTGTTTTAGTGATGCAGAAAGTGGCTGAGTTGGCGCTCCGCTTAGCTCCCCGCATCTACCCAACCTCTCTGGCTCCGTGCACTCCAGCTCTGGCCTCTGTGCCAGTCTATTGACCTTTTCATCCTCTCATTGCTGGCAGCTGTCCCTTGGTAGCCCCATAACTTGCCCTCATCTCCCACAAGTGTTTGTTTACACCTCACATTCTCCCGGACGTCCACCTTGACCTTTTAGATTGAAGCTGTAACTCACCCCCTGCCCCCGCTACCTGTCCGTACACACCAGCTCTCCTAGCTTTCTCCATCTTTCCATAGCCTCATCACCATCTCTCGTTCTGTGCCACTGACTTACGGCATTTGTGTTTGTCCCCTGTCTGACCATGTGCTGTCTGGGGACACGTCGTCTTCTGGACATGGTGCCCCCTCCATTGCCTAGAGCAGCAACAAAGACAAGATACTCAACTTGCATTTGTTGAACAAAGGAACAAATGAGAGCCAGGTGCGGAAGCCTCCAAACCCAACTACTTGAGAGACCAAGGCAGGAGGATCACAAGTTCAAGGCTAGCCCAGGTAACTTAGAGACTGTCTCAAAAGAAGTAAAAAGTGTACGTTGCTTGGAAAGAATTATCCTGCAACAGTCCACTGGTGTGAAATCCAGCAGTCTGCTGGTGTAAAAATTAAATGCTGCCTGTTGAAGAAGAAGAAGAAGAAGAAGAAGAAGAAGAAGGAGGAGGAGGAGGAGGAGGAGGAGGAGGAGGAGGAGGAGGAGGAGGAGAAGGAGGAGGAGAAGGAGAAGGAGAATGAGAAGGAGAAGGAGAAGGAGAGGAAGGGGAGGAGGAAGGAAAATTAAAAGGGCTGGGGTAGTGCAGGGGCACGGTGGTAGAGCACTCCTAGGATTGATCCTGAGCACTGCCCCCCGGGAAGGAGCAAACCGCTAAGAGGCTGAGGAACCAAGTCCAGCACTGGGAGCCACATGCCCAAGGATATACCATCCTCCCTCCCTGGTACCAAGGCCACAGCTGGTCCTGGCTGTGCAAAGGACCCCACAGCCGACAGAAAACTAAGATCAGGTCAGGGGAGCTCATCTTGGATCCCACAATCTGCCCAGGTCCCCATGGGGCAGGGTTGGGGGTTAGCTCCTTCAGTCTCCCCAGAAGCCCTATCTGAAGGGCACCAGCTGGGAGCGAGATGCAAGATACTAGATACGAGCCAACAGCCCCGCCCCACCATCACCCACACTGTCTCCATGGCAACAAGGGCTTCCTTAATGCGGCTGGGATTAAACAGCTAGATGCAGCTGATAAGGCAGAGGGTTTGGTGCCCAGAAAGGACTGCTTGCAGCAGACACCCCTCGGTGGGCTCAGCGGCTGAGTCCCCTGCAGACCCGAGCCCACCCGTAGCAGGCGGCAGTGGGGATCCCCAGCCAATGGCCTAGCTCTGCCAGGGACTTCCCAGCCCTGGATCCAGCCTGTGATGGCCTCTGTCACGGGAACAGTCATACTTCCTTAATCCTGTGGGGCAGGGGAGGGGGCCACCAGTGCCCTGCAGCTCGCCAGGCTACTGATCGTTGCTTGTAAAGGACTGACCCACAAGATCATTTACCCAGCCACAGTGCAGGTACAGGAAGGAAAGGGCACAGTCCGACCTCTCCCTCCCCCACTCTCTGCTGACCTGCCTGGGCCAGAAGAGGAAATCTTTGGAAGAGCTAGACCCTGTCAGCCTTAGTTAATGGAGCTCCAGAGGGTGCCAGGATTCTCGTGTCCTGTTTGTGACTCCTGAGACCCTGGCTGACGCGGGATTTGAACTCAGGCAGAAGAGCTTGAGTCCAAGCCCCCTACCACTACATGGTGCTTCCTGCCACCCTGTAGGGCTCAGCCCGACCCCAAGCCATCTCAGTCAGCTGGGACAGTCCTGTGTCCATTTGGTCCAGCCTGGCCTCACCTCCTTTCTACCCCGCTCCCCACAGAGCCAGGGGAAGGCACTGCCAGCACTGGGGAGGGGACCAGCTGGGGCTGGGGAAACACTGGATCAGAAACCCAAATATCAGGTTAGGAAGCGAACTCACATCCAGAGTTTGGCCTCTTTCCTAGCTCCGATCCTTGAGCCACTGTCCCCTGGACCCAAAATCAAACAAGAATTGCAGGTAGGGGAGGGGTCAGGCCAGCCGGCCCACACCCAGGGATCCCGCCCCTGGGCAGCCCTGTGGCGTGCCTGTGTGAGTGGAGGGGGGGACACACAGCCCAGACCTCCATCCTTGACCCCCAGGTGGGTCCACCATAGGTCCTGCTGGGACCAACCACCTCCCACCTTGGAGGCCAGCAGGTACTCCAAGGTCGGTTCTGGTGTGGGCCAGCAGACAGCCTTGGCAATGTCCCTCCCCAAGGCCACCTCCCTGACTCACTTCCTGCCCTAATCTCGGCCCTCCACCCAACCCACGGGATGTGAGGAACTGGTCTAGGGTCACAATGGGAAAAATC
The DNA here is from genome assembly GCA_004027295.1 of Dolichotis patagonum. Taxonomy (NCBI): domain Eukaryota; kingdom Metazoa; phylum Chordata; class Mammalia; order Rodentia; family Caviidae; genus Dolichotis; species Dolichotis patagonum. The sequence continues at coordinate 15,404 of PVJX010025239.1, read as the reverse complement.
TTGCTAAAAACCGTGAATGTAGAGGTCAAAGTGGTGCCGTACTGGGCTCAAGCACCCCAGCTGGACCAAGGGAGGTGACCCAACTGGACCCTGGCCTGGCAGGGAAGGCTGGGCTCCTGGGTGACAGGATGAGCTCAAGCCCAGTGAGCCAAGGAGTGCCCACCTTCCAGCCAACGGCCGCTTCCAGCTTCCCCAGGACTTCGCAGGTCACTGTCTCCATTAGTATCAAAATACATTGATATTTGAGCCTTGCCCGTGACTGACACTCTGGTGGCCTCCCGCTCTCCTGCTGGGTACCGTGACCGAGGAGAAGCCTGGAAGACCCTCATGCCCGGGACCCTGAATCACAACCTTGGCCCCCAAATGCAAGACTGGGCAACTCCAGACCTGAAGGGCCCTCCAGAGCCCCGACTCCCACCAAGGTCACACAGATAGTGGGTGACTGGATTGCGACTGGTTAGAACAGAAGAGGAGTCATGGAGCTGGGGCTCCAAGGGACCAAGGCTTGGCAAGAGACTAGGGCATGGCCACGCCCAGCAAAGGGGGCTTGGGCTGGACCGGGGTGGAGCCTGCCGGCCTGGACAAAGAGCAGCTGCTAAATAACTCACATCCGGAGCACGGAGAGAGCCAGGGAGAAAGGAGCCTGGAAATCTTGGCGGAGGAGCCCGTGAATCTCCGTCTGCCTCCTCTTCCTTCTTCCCAGGTGGTCCAGCAGCCTCAGGATAGGACCTCACCAGCAACCCCATCACGTGGTCACCACCCATGTGCTTACACACCCCTCGGGGCCCCTTCAGATGGGGTTCATGGTCACGACCACTGGGATTTCTGAGCTTCCTGGGGTTTCATCAATCAGATAAGACAGATTGTGAAAACAGGCCACTGTCTCGTGAACTATGCTGCCCCGGCCGATGTCCCATGTCCACCCCGCTGAGTAGTGCCAAGCTTTATTGCTCAAATCAGAGCAACCCTCCCGGGCGAGGGTACTCGGTGTGGAGAGAGCAGCAGGCCAAAGCAAATGTAAACTTAGCTTCCTCGGACCTCCTTTGACCTGAGTTCACACTTGCTCTTTTGGAATTTATTTCCACACGAACTCCCAAGGCATCAGCAGAGATCTCTGTAACCTGCTCAGAGAGAGAGACAGAGAGCAACAGAGAAGTTGACATTGAGAGACAGAGAGAAATCATGTGTCCAGCACATGGTGTGTTCATGTGTCCAGGGCTTGAGGCTGCCCCCCTGACCTCCCACTCTTAGAGGGAGCCGGGGCCAAAGCTGGAAGATTTACCTGAATTGGCCCGGGAGTCCCAGGAAATAGCCCTGCCAGCCTCATTCTATCTGGCTATTACAGGAGGTTAGATATTGCTATCTAACCTCCTCCTCTTTCTAGGAACCCAGCGTCTGCTACCCACACAGGCCTCCTTGGTCCTCAGAATCACTCCGTGCATTCTGTCTCGTTTGAGCCCCGTGGCAATCTTGATTTGTTTGTTTGAGACAGGTTCTGGCTATGTAGTCCAGGCTGGCCTTGAACTCACTATGTAGCCCAGGCTGGTCCGGAACTTGTGGGAGGCCTCCTGCCTCTGCCTCTCAGGTTCTGAAAATTCATACCTCTCCCCACAAAAGTCTTGGAAGGTGGGTAGAAAGTGGGTTATTGCCCCATTTCACAGATGAAGAAAGTGAAGTTCTGAGGGTAAATTAAGGAAAAGCTTGGTAAACAAGTGACCCAGAGGAGCCCAAACACCCCACCCTTCTGCCTTCACCCGCCTGATTCAGGGATTTTCTGGCTCTCCTGAACCATTTCCCACAAGTGCTCCTTATCTATCATTTGGGGCTCCATATGCAAATGAGATGCCAAATAGCCCAGAATTCTAGGCCTTCCTGGTAACTGAACTAGAGCTTGGTCTCCATCCTCCCAAGGCCCTCCCTCACCCCAGCTCTGCGAACCTGCAAAGATGAACCCGTGTCCTCAGTGCCCCACTCCAGTCACCAGCCAGACTGCAGATGGGGGCAGAGGAATAGCCAGTTTCCTGACCCCTACACTAACGCCACCAAGACCCTCTGCGGGAGTCCTAATGTGAATGAGGTCAGTCCCACTGGGCTGGGGTCCTGAAAGGAGGCGCTTAGAACTCATGAGCAGCAAGGAGGGGCTCAGGGCCCCGGCTCTGGGACGCTCAGGGGCACAGCGAGGCAGGGGATGGGTGGCACCCTGCCCTAGGGGTCCTGTGTGCTGATCTGTAACTGACGTCCTATGACCTTTCCTCCCTGGCCTCTGCAAGGAAACATGAATGAACTATTTTGGCAGTTGTGACCTCTATGAACCACTGCCTGGAAGGGTGAACCCCATTTGGCACAGGGTGGGAATTCCAAGCTCCACATTCCAGATTCCCTTCCTTCCAGGAACAAGGGACCTTTGCACTCCCAGGCTTGGGCACAACTGCCCCCTGCATTTTCACCTGCAGCAGTGACCAGCCAGGGCCGGGTGGGCAGTGGAGGAACTACACCCCTAAGGAGGTGGGTCTGGGCTGGAAGACAGATGGGATCACAGCCAAGAAGTTGCACCACTTCTCATTAACCTTCTACTGATACAGAGGAAAACTGTGAAGACGGTTTTTTACAGGTATTCCATTGCTCCAAGTTTCAAAAAATCCACGTAATGGCTTCAGCCCATCCCAAACCATAAATACTAGCCCTGGAGACCTTAAGTGACAGCCCAGGGTGTGGCTCCTCACACGCGCGTGCGCGCACACACACACACACACACACTCATACACACACACCTATGCACATATGGGTGTTCAGCATACACCTATGGATAACACCCATCCTCCCCCACATTAGTATTTGCATACACACATGCACCCACATATGCACCTGCGCACACAACACACACACACACACACACACACACACACACACACACACACACAGGTCCTGTGTATACAAATACCCAAAATGGAAAAAAAAAGACACAGAAAAGGGATTTAAGTCTGAATTTGAGACCAGCCCATGCTGGGTAGTCCCTGGACAGCTAGGGACAGGCCATCTCTGAAATAGAGCACCCTGTCACATGTCCCTGCTGAAGGAGAGGACAGGTCTCAGGCTGACACACACCTAGAGCCTGGGGCAGGACACTTGGGTCTGCAGAAGGATGGGTCCCAGGGGGACCCGCCTCTCAGTAGCCACTTGACAGGGGCTTTGGATGCTCTGGGGGTCCTAGAGTAGGGTTCAGGGTAGAAAACTGAACCTTAGCTGGCGGGTCATGTGCTGGAGGGTCCACCCAGAACCCCGCTATGGCGAAATACGCCATCTGTATGCTGGGGGTGACCCACAGAGGGGCTGGAACCAACAGTGGGGGGTGCTGCTGCCATCCCAGGGTGCCAGGTATTGTACCTGCGGGAGCCTCCTGCCTCACTCTCTGAGCTCCTCCGTGCAGCTGGGAGTGACAGAAAGGTGACCCAGACACCGAGATATCCTGGAGGACCTGGCTTGTAGCAGTGTGGCCGGAACAGGTTTCGCCATCTACTTCTATGCACCCAAGGTTTTCCCAGGGCTGGCCCAACATGCCCTCCTTCCTGGGAGCTCAGCTGTCCCAGTGGGAAGGAAGGCAGGGAAGGTGGACCAAGGGGTCCTAGATGAGCCACCCCTGAGCCCCAAGACTTACCCAGAACTTGGAGCCACACAGGGAGTCCATGAGGCCGAGGGGCCGTGGCGGCCAGGAAGAACTGTGGACTGGTCTGCCTCATTCAGGGCTGATGCAGGAAGCCCAGGACCCACGCCCCGCCCAGCCTGCCTCTCTGAGCCCTCCCACACGGGGCCCTCCGCCAGGCCCAAGCCGCCCTGTCCCTGCAAGCTTTCAACCACGCCAAACTCTGCCAAACTCCTAAAGCCCAGGGAAGGACTGTGGGGGCAGGGCACGGGGATCCTTGACAGTGACAGCCCCAGCCCCTTGCCGCCGCCCCTGGACTTCGAGGGAGAGGTGCCCCTCTCGGTCATCAGGCCAGTAATCTGGGATTGGACCCGGTTTCTGATGCAGGGTGGATTGGAGGTGCTGCACTCAGCCCTGAACGCATGGGGCTGATGAGTCAGGGGGGCAGGGAGAGGGATGTAGCAATCCTCCCTCAGCAAAAAAGAAAGAAAGAAAAAAAACTCTTGGTGAGTTCACATGGATCTCTGGGTCTGGTTTCCTTCTTCTGTGAAGTGGGGGAGCTTGTGGACTCAGTCATCTAGAACCAGAACTGGCAGGCACCTACACATTGCGCTCTGCACACATGCTTTTGGTGCTGGGAACCGAACTCAGGACCTTGTGATTGTCAGGAAGGCACTTATGCTGGTGAGCTATATCACCAGCCCCCCAGAGCCTCTCTTTTGCATCTGCAAAATACTGATAATGTAGCAGAATCTTCCTCCTTGGGTTCTCCAGGATTCAGGTGGACAGGTAGCAAAATGCAGTGCCCAGCACACTTAGGTGCCCGATGTGTGATCCTTTTTTCTACTTCCGCCTGACCAGAGTGGGGATAGGTAGAGGAAGCCCGAGGAAGACCCCCACATCAGCGCCCCTTTCTACAGCTGAGAGTCTGTGCTCCCCACCTGCAGAATGGGCTTCCGGCGCTGGGACCCCTGTCTGTCTCCCCCCAGCACTCTCTTCTGACAGGGTCCCCGGGGTTGAGGGAATTCTCCTGGGCCCATCTCTCCACCTCTCCCTGCCTGCACGCGGGATGCAGGTGCCCTTTCTTCCCTCTCACCAGACAGTGCAAGGCGTTCCCTTCCTTGCCTGTTCAGGGGCAGGCATGAGAGGGGCCATTGAGGTAGTGCAGAAGTGGCCAGGAAGTGGCCAGGAAGGCAGTGACCAGGAGGGACATCTCAGGCTGTGAGCTGGTACAACAGAGGTGGGTGGACTTGGGCAGGGTGGGCGTGGACAGAGCAAGGCTCTCTTTCTCCAGAAGCTGGACGGTGGAACCTCTATGCCTGCAAGTCCTCTAAGCCTTTTTGTCCTGTCCTGTCCTCCACCCCCATCTCTGGGCAAAAGACTTTCCCGTCTTGTCACAGTGTGACAAGGCCGTGGGTTATATTTGGTCGTATTCAGTTGTGAAGAGTCTGTCTTCCTGCCAGTCTGAGAGGTCCCCAAGGGCAGGGACTGACTGAGTCACCTCCAACCCCCTCCATGCCTCGGGCAGTACCTTTTGTAGCTGTGTGACCTCAACAAACTCCTTGATATCTCTGGGGCCAGGTGGCTTGAGCAGTTTGGAAAAGGTGCCTTCAAAATTCCCTTCTGGTCCTGGTGCTTCTGGCTTTGACGGCAGCCTGAGCGGTTGGAACTGTCCCTCCATAGCTTCCACAGCACCCCCCCACCCCCTGTCTTTACCTTGGTGTCCCCAGCAATGTCCTCTGTCTCTCCCTCCTTTCCTGTTTCTTTTCTTAGACTTATAAGGTCATAGGCACCATATACACCAGGAAGACTAGCTCTGGGCTTGGAAGACTTAGGGAACTTCCTCTGAGGCCCTTCAGAGAGTGAGCTCCCCAATAAGCCCCCTTCCTAAGATGGGGATCCCAGATCTAGCTTGGTTCTCCTTGGGACCTTCTAGCCCCAGAACTGGCCAGGTAGGGCAATGGTTAGAGCTCCCATTTCCGGTCAGAATCCTTGGGTTCTGGTTTCAGTGTTGGCCTTAAAGCACCATCCCCTTTGGCTGAAGCCTTTTCCCCTCGCTGTGGCCTTGCCTGGACTTAGCACTGGGTGGGAAACTCCAGGAGGAAAGTGGGGGTTCTGTAAACCCTGGCTTTCCTCACCCCTCTTGAAGCATTGGGTGTCACCTCTCCTGGACACTCTTGGGACTTGGCCCCTTCACTCAGCCCTTGAATAAGCTCGAGGCTTCTGGGATGGTTTTTATCTTGGTTCTCCCCTACCCCCGGAGCAAGAATCTGAGGCCTCGAGATATCCCAAAGCTTGCCTAGGGCCACAGAACTATCCTGACACAGCCTCCTGGCCTGTCCTGCACCCTCAGCTGCAGCAGCCTCCCAGCCCCTGCACCCCACTTCCATCCTGCACCCGGTGAACGACTTCTCCTTTAAGATCTCACTCAAGACTCCCACCGAGACCCAGGGCCAGGAACCCTTCCTCTGCACTCCCCTTCCTTCCACTGTAACCAGTCTTGGTTTGCATGAAGTATTTGTTAACTGACTAAACAAGTACCCCATTTCCTAAAAAGAGGTCACAATTGCCAAGGCCACTGTATGGGTGCTGGCCGCCCTGCTGCTGATTTTTTAGAACCAAGATGGCTGTAACTGGAGGGATGCTGAGAGGAGCAACGAGGCACTTGTGAGTTAGACTCCAGCAGAGAGACAAATAGATCAGTCCCACTTCCCCTCCCCCTGCAGTGCGTCCTCCCTCTCCCTTCCTCCTGACTGCAGCTCCAGGCTGGGTGCCTGAGTGTGCTGTGCCTCCCCCTGCAGCGAGCATGCCCCAGGGAGCTGGCACCAGGGATTTCCTGGCAGGAGGTGGCGAGATGGGATGGCTGCAAGGTACAGCAGCAGCGGGCGAGAAGGCAAGAGAGGAGAGCAGAGCACAGGGACGGAGACCCAGGCACAAGGCTGCCGCGCAGCAGTCAGGCTGGAGCTAATGGGACAGAGGGTGGTGGCTCTGGGAAGGCAAAGCCACGCCTGACTCCTTGGAGCCTCTTGAAGGCTGGGGGGCTCCAGCCCCCATGCCCAGCACCCCTCCTGCCTCGTGTCCTCCAGACTCCAGCCTGGTGCGGCTCTCCTGGTCCCCTTGGCTGCCGCGCCCCGTCCTGGAGTTTTCAAGGTGAGCTTTAACGAGCTCCGTGGGCTCCAACCACAGCTCCCGGTCCTGGCTAAGGCACACAGGGCTCCCTCCTGGTCCTGAGCACCTGCCTGGTCCTGTCTCCAAGTAGCACTCCAGTTCACTGCCACCCTGTCCCGGACCAGTCCTGAGTCCATGGGCTAGGCAGGGATCAGGCTCCTGGGGTTCCACCCAGGTGTCCCCACATAGCCCTGCCAGCCTGTCACTTCATTCTGGGGCTAGACAGAGCATCTGTATCACCTGTAGGTGTCCTTTCTCTCCCTGGCTCTGTCCCTTTGAGGGAGCATAGGTGGCACCAGGTGGCGGTGCCTTGTGCTGCCCCCTGGTGTCCGATGCCCCTCACTGCATGGCTGTCACAGGCCTGGCCCAGCGGGTTGGGCCACTCAGGGGGCCCAAGAGAGTGGAAAAGAGGTCATGGGGCACCAGGCTGGGCTGGGTGGGGAGTAGGGGTGGGGACAGAAGTGAAAGCTGTTTGGAAAGTGGGTGAGGGCTGGGTGGGGTGGTGGTAAAGGACAGGAAGGGAGAAAGGACTGGGAGAAGAAGGAAGCAGGTGCCACACACTTCAAGGGGAAGCTGCCCAGGAAGTGTGGAGCCAACCGTGGCCTGCCCTTCAGTGCACGTGAGGCTGGGGGACACCGTCTGTCTGGCTGAACCGCCCCTCCCCTGCTCCCTGGGGCTGAAGCCTGGTATCTCACAAGGTGGGAGACTGTGGTTCCCCCTGCCTATGGGTGTGCAGCACTGGTGTGACGTCCCCTTTTCATTTTGCAGGCACAGTTCTTCCCACCCTGCCCCATTCCCTCACAGTAAGAACAGGTCAGGGTGGTGCAGACTGTAGGTTGTCCGACCCCAGGGTCAAAGCTCAGCTCTGTCATCTCCAGGCTGTGTGACCTTGGGCAGGTCCCCTAACCTCTCGGAAACCATTGCCGCTTGGAAAAGATGCTAGCAGTAGCAGCACTTCCCCTGCTGGGTGTTTGAGGAGTGAGTGAGAGACCGCATAGGAGCCTCAGGCTCGTTTTTAGCACCAGCTCACTCCTCTTCCCAGTCCCCCACCCCCAGATAGACCTTTTCCTGGAGCTTGGGGGTGGAGGAAACAGAAGCCACGGAGCCCTCGGTGGGGGCCTGAGGCCGCTGACACCATTTCCTCTGGACCCCAAGGAAAGGACTGTGGGCAAAAGCACCAGGGTAGATGTTTATAGCTCCCCAGCCCCCATCCCTGGAAGCCCCCCACCCCGGGAAGTTCCCAGCTCGCCTGATCTGAGACTGCTCCCCACCTCCAGCCTCCTTCAGACAACCCCACCACGGACCCAATAAGCAAGCATCACAGAGGTATTATCAGCATCATGATTACTAGCGTTCTGTCTTCTGAGACTCAACGGTTTCCATCACAGATAAGGACTTGGAATTGCTGGGGGAGCCCACAGTTCTCTAAGTAGCCTGAAGGGCAGTGCTGACTCTGCTATTAATAATTCCACATCACTGCCCAGATGCCCCCTCCGGGCACTGCCTCCTTCCGGAGAGATGCTCTGATTCTCTGGAGGGGTAGGAGCGGGAGGTTTTTCCTTTCCACAGGTTCATCACTGCACATCTCTAGAGAGTAACCCCGGGGCACCCCAACAAGATTCCTCAGCTCCTACTGGGAAAAGGGGAGAAGGGACCCCAGAGAGAAGAAGGCATGCTAAGAGTCACCCTAAATGACCCAAACAGAGATGGGAAATGAGGGGAGGGGGCAGCAGTCCAGCTCTGTTTCATTTTGACCCAGAATCTTCTAAGGACCAGAAGAATGAAAGATATTAGAGTCCCTCCCTAAATCCCTACCCTCAGGGAACAGACAGCTACAGAATTCTACAAAGCTATAAAAGCTTAATCTGCAGATCCAGGTGGCAAAACTCGAGGAATTTTGTACAGCTTTGCTAAAAAAAAAAAAGAAAGAAAGAAAAAAAAAAGGCAGCACATAAGCACTGCTCGTCCCCACCCGAGGGAGGGAGGTGGTCAGAGGAAATGGCTTTGCGTTACTGCACCCTGGGAAGATCAAAGCAGGTGTTTGGTTCAAGGAACCAAATCATTGCTGTCCAAAAGGGCAACAAGCAAAGCTCCCCGCAGGGAAGGAAACACCGGACAACAGACGCCTCCGGGTCCAGCTGCCTAGCAGCCTGGCATCCGGGCTCCCAGCTGCCCATGGGGTTGAGGCTTCAGGAATCCAACTCAGCCTGAGGTTTGAGGGCCCCAGGGAGGAGCAGGGGTGTTCAGGGGGTGGGGGTGGGGCAGGTTTGGGGGATTTCTGGCCTGTGACAAGCTGGCTGAGTCCATGGTCACTGCTTCTTGATACTGGAGGCGTTCAGGGTCCTTGGTGGCATCAGAAAGGTGGCCCTGGGCCGCACCCCCACCTCTCTCTCCTCTGTGGGTTCCCACAGGGCAGGTGGCAGCAGACCGTGTAAGCAGCCTGCTGCGTCACTCATGGATGCTCAGGAGGCCAGCTTCCCCACACTGCGGCCACCTTGGCAGGGGCCACCCAGGGACCACCTCTGGACACAGCCTCTGCCCTGTGTCCCTGGGAAACAGTAACCCACTGTTTACACAGCTTTGTCTCACTGCCCATAGGCTGGTGGGTGAGACCCGAGGCCAGGGGTGGAAGTCCGGATCCCTACCATCACCCACCCCATCAGCAGCCTGGCCAAAATTCAGGCCGAAACCCGGGAGTGCCGCCCCTCCCCCACCAGTGCACAGTTGAGATTGGCAGCCGCTGAGAGATTGGAGCCGCCTCCCCTCCCCTCCCCTCCCGCCGTGGCGCCCCCTCTACCAAAACAGCTTCATTATGCCAATTTCCAGCCTTCAGTGTGTGGCTGACAGCTGTCAGCAGAAATGAGAGCTAATCTGGAATTACTCGCATCCACTGAGCTAGCTGCCTAAGTGGACAAGATACAGCTTTGATAGGAGCACGAGCCCCTGAGTCCCAGCCTCCCCGGGCTGGGGGCACCTCCCCTCGTGCTGGTGGGGAGAAAGCCACCCACAGGGACAGGCATTTGGTGCTGTCTCTATCTCACACACACACACACATGCACGCACACACACATGTGTAATCGTGCACGCACTCACACACAAACACACATGCATGCACGCATACCTGAACCCTCCCACCCGCCACCCACTCCACACCTCCAGGCCCCGGCATGACCATCTGGACATACCTAACTCTCCACCCTTTTGCTTGTTGATTCTGGACCGTGATTGACTTTTTATTTTGGAAAATTACTTTATTTTTATATATATATATAGATATAGATATGTATATATGTATATATAAAAAGGCTCCATTTCATTTGTAAAATCTATTTTTTCTCTCTCTCTTTCTGTCTTTTTTTTTTACCCCCTACAGAAAACGGTGATGAGGTGGAAGGAGAGGATAAGTTACATTACAGTTTCCAAAATGGTTCTTGCTCTCTGCTGAAGGTGGGCCACCGTCAGGGGGGCTCCTGCGCTCCAGGCCCCAGCTTGTGCTTTTTTGCAAGAAGAGGGGATATAACTAGACTGGTTATTTTAGGTTAAAATAGCCAAGAGACAGACGCCTTCGCCTCAAAAATATTCTGAGACACATACAAGTGGAAGGAAACAAGTCTCTTCAGTCACAAAATGTCGTACATCCCGCATAGACTAGATTCAATTAATTTAATAAAATAGAATATACATAGAGATTCTGCACAAACGTATTGCTTTCTCCCAACAGCTCCTGGTGTCGGGAACTCGGCCGCCACTGGGCCGTTCTGTCTCTGTCTCTGTTTCTCTCTCTGCCTGGAGCCCGAGTCCTCAGGGCTGCGGCTTTGGATCCTCCGGAGGTCCCGTCTGCAGGGACCCAGGGCGCGGAGGCAGGGAGGGCGGTCTCCTTGGTGTCTACGTGGGACTCTTTCAGGAACGCGGCCCAGGAGGAGGGCTAGGAATTGCACCCAGTGGAGAAAGGTGAGTGGGGCAAGAGTGGGACTCAGGGGTTCAAGTCCACCGGCTCAGAGGACAAACCGGGGAGACTCAGCACATCTTTCTTCGGGGAGGGCGAGGCAGCCATGCTGTCTGGAGGACCCAAGGCCGAGGGGTCCTTGGAGTCGCTGGACGGCGCCCTCCTCCGGAGGCAGACACCGGGGCTGGGTGGGGGCCGAGAGCCTTGACTCTCTGGGGGGTCTATGGAGATACTGGGGGGGCTGAGTTTTTTCTTGGGCCGGCTCCCAGGCCCCCCGAGAGGCTGGCCCCCGAGGCTGGAGGGGTCTGGTCCCAAGCGTGGCTGGGAGCCGCTGTCCAGGCAGCTGACCGCGATAGAGTGTCTCCTCTGCTCGTCCAGCCAGGACGCGGGCCGGCGCCGGCAGCTCTGGGCCTCCACGCTGTAGCACTTCTTCAGGTCGCGGGGGGAAGCGGGCTCCTCCTGGCTGCTGATGGCCAGCAGGTCTCCTGAAACCCAGCTCAGCTCCGTGTCCAGCTCTAGGCTGCTTCTGGTCTCTGGAGGGCCCTCGCCCCGGTGGGGATCCGGGCCTAGGCAAGGGGCTGGCGGGGTGATGTGTTTGGAGACCTTGCTCAGGCTGCGGAAGTGCTGCTGCAACTGGACGCTCGAGTGGCCCCAGAAAGATGAGGAGCGGGCCAGGGGCGGTGACGGCCGGCTCACCCCGGACAGCAGGTCTTCCCGGCTGCCCAGGCCCTGCACATCCAAGGAGTCGGTCCGTATTGCTGCCTGTACAGGGTGGGTGGAGGGCTTAGCAAAGGGCTCCCCTCCAGTAGGTACCATCCCTGTCCCTCCCGTTAAGCCAGATACCTCACCCCATGCAGCTGCAGAAGCCCCCCAAACTACCCTTACTGGGAGATGGGGCCGTGTACGTCCTGATCTCAGTCCCACCATGCCTGGGGTTCTCACCTGCAATCTCCCCCTCACAGAAAACTGACCCCTTCCTCTTCTCTGCTCCCTGCTGCACCCCACACATAAGCAGCAACTGCTGCGACCTGCTGCTGTGACAGCCTGGTGGCTCGTGTGTCTCTACTCTCAGGCTGTGAGCGCTGAGGGCAGGGGCTGTGTCCCCAGAGCCTGGTACCCTCAGGCTGCTCAGGGTGGAGTGAGGAATGGCTGGGCGTTGTGCCTGCTCCCCAAGGACACAGACTCAGCATGGACTCCCCTGTCCAGGCTCAGGCATCGGGGCACACATGGGGGACACGGGCTCCGGCTGTGGCCACAGGTGCAGCGGACAAGCCTCACCTGCTACATGAGTCTCTATCTTCCGTCCCTCTGCAGTGTGGGCTCTGGACAGCGCCCCAGGCTTAGCCAAAAGTGAAGACACTTAAGACCTGCCTCTGGTCCCCAGCCCAGTTCAAAGTGTGGAAAACAGAGCAGCAGCTCTGAGAAGGGATCCCCGAGACCTTGCCAATCTCCACCCGGTTGTGTGCGGCCCCCGGCAGTCATAGCCCCGCTCCGGCCTCTTCAATGAAACAAGGGGAGGGGTCGAGCTCCAGGCCCACACAGTTTACTTCTGCTTGTCCCTGGACCCTCGAGTTCAGTCTAGCATGTCACAGGGGCACAGTGTTTGCTGGGAGAAGGAAACAGTCACCCGGGGTGGTCACTGGCCAACAGTCCAGCCCTCCTTGCTCCTCACCTGGCGCCTGAGGGGCCTCTGAGCCAGAGGGGAGCGGCCGGGTGGGGGCAGCTTAGGGATGGTGCCCCAGGTGGGGGCGCCGTGGGGCTGGAGCATGTGGGGTGCATCTTTGGGAAGCTTAGGGACGTAGCTGGTATCTGCAGGCTGAGAGTGAACGGACAAGATGGAACCTGCAGAGGGGACAGAAGGTTGAGGAGGACAGAGGAGACCTGAGCCCGCGGTCCTGCCCTATTGGAGCCCTGCTCTCACCACCCTGGATCAGGCCTCCCCACTCCCACAGCGGGCTCCCCAGGCAGGGGCCGGGGTCCACCTTTGTGAGCAAACGGCCCTGCCCCAGCCCTGGTAGTACCGGACTGGGCTTTGGGGAGCCCCCAGCTCCTGCGTCCTAGGGACCCGTCTGCCGTGCTCCCATCCCGGCACATGTAGCTGTCGTTAGGCAGAGAGTGCGTCCGGCTGACCCCGGTCTTCCGCACAGTCAGCAGGTCTGGCCCCGGGACACCGGGCACCTCCTCCGGGTGAGGCTCCATCTGCAGAAGGAACAGGCCAGGGGTGAGGAGGGAGGCGCTGGGTTGCTAACACAGGTAGAGCTGCACAAGGGAAAGCAGCCCGCCCCCGCCCCACCAGGACAAGGTGGTGATGGGCATGAGGTGGCGGGGGAGGGGCAGACACGATGAGCCTCCACCTTGAGTGGGAGGAAGGGTGGGGACGCCCTGCCCCTGCCCCTGGCACCACCTGTAAGCCTCCCAGCAGGGTCGGGGTAGGGTAAGGAGGCATCTGAGGAGAGCAGCCCCCACTCCCCAGCCCTACGGTGGTCCCTGAGCACTTTCTAAAGGCTCCCCGGAAGCTTTGGAGGGAGCCCTGCCATCCACAGGGGACCAACTGAGCTGGGTTCATGCAGCCCAGTGACAGATGAGCACTGTCACAGCCCACTGTAGCCACACAGGGACCCTGGAGGGTAGGGGTGGGTGGCAAGGCCTGGGTACCGGGGTCTCCATTCCTCCCTCTCTGGACACGAGGGGTGGAAGTGGAGTCTGGGGATCTGTTTTAAAGAAAGAGGGGAATGAGCCTTGGGACCGCTGTTGGGAGCCCAGGTTTGCTCTCCACCCCTGGGGCCCTCTTCCCTCCACGGATCCATTCCTGGTTTTTGTGGACTCGGAGACGGCTTAGGGCTCCTGTTCCTGAGTAGGCCCAGAGGCTCCTACAGCCCCAGCAGGCCGGGAGGACTGTGCCGGAGGGCAGTCTGGGTCCTCCGCCTCCTTCTCAGTCCCAGGTCCCACTCAGCCGGTTCCCCAGCCTGTGGTCAAGGCCCTGCCCCACCTGGGCCCTGCTCTGCCATCAGGCCAGGAAAGGGGGGCTGCTCATGGTCAGAAGGAGACGAGAACACAAGGACACACAGGGACAGTGACAGAGGAGACAGGGACAGCCCCCAGGTGAAGGAAGGCATGGTGGTGACAGCAGAGGTGTGGTTCCCATCACTCGGTGGTGGTGGTGGTGGTGGCGGTGGTGACATCTCACGTGGGGGACAGGGAACAGGGAAGAAGGGGTGAGAGGGGAGGGCTGGCCTGCACAGGGCTCCAAACACAGAGGCTGGCTCTGAGGCCACTTCTGTTTGGGGCTGTGTCACTCCTAGAGTGACCCTTTCACAACTCTGCCCCTCCAAAGGCTGCTATTTCGTCTCGTCTAATGTCTTGGTCCCCCATCGGGGCAGGGGACAGGAAAGGCCTCGTGCCAGTGAAGACTGGGACACCAAGAGCCCGAGGTGGGTGCCTCTGGGCAGGGGCCAGTGAAAGAGGGAGCGAGGACCTGGAGCCTTGCAGCCAGACCGGCCCGGCCGGCCAGCGGGGCGTGAGGGGCGTGTGCATGTACACCGCTCTCCGGGGCACTAAGTAAGAGTGTGTGAGTGTCATCAGGCAAAGAGTCATCGGTCAGAGCTAGAGAGCAGGACGGTTCAGACACAATCTCTGACGTCAGAGACAGAGCCTCCATCTCAGCTAGAGGGATCTAGACAGGAGAGAGATGACCAGGCGTGAGAAACCGGGACGGCGCAGCTCCCCTTTCCACACAGCAGGGTTGGGGAGGCACCCTTGCCCCGCACCCCACCCCTTTCCCAAATAATCAGACCATGCCTCCCCTAACCCCCTGCCACCCCCTGCTCTGATCAGAGAGTCCACGGCAGGCACCAAAGAGCAAACGGGGACAAAGCGGAGAGACACAGAGACGCAGTCTAAAGACACCCCAGGCCCCTGAGCAGCCCCTTCCCACGGGACCACTACCCAGGCAGGGAGCGGAAGAGCCAGGGCTTTGACGCTCATAAAGATGAGACCCACAAAAAGAAAAAAAAGAAAAAAGAAGGAACGAAACAAAGAAAAAGAAAGGCCAGCGAAGCCATCTCCTCTCCTCTCGGCACAGACAGAGCTGCGTGGGGGCGCTGGCGGCGGCTTTCTGCCTATTCTGCCCGCTTCCAAAAGCCTGGCAGGACTTGGCCTGCCCCCAGCTCCTGCCTTCTCCCCTCGCAGTCCTCCTCCTCCGCCTGCCTGCAGCCTGCAGCCCACCCACCCTCTCCGGCTCAGGGTCTGGGAGGTGCGGCCCCTGCCAGCCTCCAGTGGGCATGTCAGCACGCCCATGGTCTAGGACGCTGGGGGAGAGGGGACTGGGCTGGCAGCTCCCCCCGCCCCCTTTGCCATCACCCCCTCTCCTCTCCTGTCACCTTTCCTGCGAGCCTCCTTCAGGCTGGGAGGTGCAGGGAAGGGCCTCTACTTTTCCATTGATCCTGCCAGGTCACTGCCAGGCCTGAGCTTGGATCCAACAAAGGCACGGGTCCTCCCCACGTGCCAGTCATGGCCTGTGTCTCTGGATCGGGCTCAAGGCTTCCTAGGCACCTGCCTGCCCACCTCTCCGCTGGGCAGGGCTGCGAAGATTAAGCCCCTCCCTCTTCAGGTGACGATGCCTGGCAGGTCCCGCCTGCTCCAGGTCTGCGG
>PVJX010025238.1:0-27140 GCA_004027295.1 Dolichotis patagonum | reverse complement strand
TCTCGAGGCGGGTGCCTTGCTCGCCGATCTTGTCTTCACTAATAGTAGCCCCAGGACCTCTTATTCGAGCGGGTTTTTGCGCTTTAGTTTCTTTCTGTGTTGTGAGAGTCTATCTCTCTCTGTTTGGGTCTCTCCAGGGTGTTTTATTCTGGCATTTGAGCTGTCTCTCTCAGAGAGGGTCTCTCTCCTGCTACCTACCAGTCCGCCATCTTGTCTCTTCCGCCGGTGGTACCAACTTTCAAGAGGAAAAGAAAGCTCAGAGGATAGTGGATTTCCCAAAGTGTCCAGAACTCAGCCCACAGGACTACAGCACTGGGAGGAACCCTAGAGGTCCCCCAGCTAACACCCCTCCCTCAGACATCTTGGGTGTCCCAGCCCTGTGTGCAAATCCTAGATGAAACTACCCACTCCATGCCCCGGCAGCTCTGCCTGTGCCGTGCTTCTTCCAGCATGTTCCCAGTGAACCAGAGACCCACACTGTCCTGGACAAGGGCAGCTATAAAGGAACAGAATCCACAAAAGAGGAAGGATGAGTTGGTGGGATCACCTGAGAAGGGTGATACAGGAATGCTCTGCATAGAGCATTTTAGAGTGCAAGGGATTGGAGAAGATGGAAATGTCATGCTCCTGGGTCCTGGTCTGCAAACCATAGCTTCCTCTGGAAGGGAAATTCTGCTCACAAGCCCACAGGAGAAAGCAATACATTGAGCTAAGGCTGTTACCCACCAGTGCTCTTTATAGCATGAAACTCACAAGGCTAGTGTGCTGCAGAAGGCAGTCACCATGAACCCATGTGTCCATCCTGTCCATCCTGTCTTTCAGCCTGACAGCTTGACTCTGGCTGCCTGACACAGGACACACCCTACCTGTTCTAGGTGTGTCCACTCAGCCATTTCCCTGACCCAGATGTCAGGTCTGCCTAACATATACAGCCCTTCTCCACCTGGCAGAGCCCCACTGATGCTTTGCATCTGGACTCCTACATCACTTTCTCTTTGAAACCTGTACATACTGGTTTTCCTGTTGCTGTGACATACTACCTGACACACACAAATTAAGGAGAAGAAGTTTATTTTTGGCTCATAATTTCAGCAACCTATGTCCACGGCTGGTAGCAAAGCTGTGAGCTTCATGGCAGCCAGGAAGCACAGGAAAGAGAACCAAAGAGAGAGCAGTCAGTGACCAGATATTGTTGCCGTGACCACTCAGACTCAACCAGGCGTGTGCTTTCCTAATCTGGGCCTCTTTCAACCCAATCAAGTTGACAAGTTTAGCCATCACACCTTCTACCCCACACCACCCGCACATAGAAATAGGTCTTCCTCAATTTCCCTCTGAACACAGTACCCTGGGGTCACCTGTCTTAGCAGCTTCCTATGGGCACAGGACTCCTGTGACAGACCAAAAGTGGACACCAGAACGTCCAAAGTAGCTAAGGAGATGCACGCACAATGCCATTTTCCAAGCAAATATCCACATATCAGGTACAAAAAGTAGTTGAGATGCAAATGATTTACAAAGCTAGGATCCAACAGGCAAACTCTGCCCACCCCTTGAAAATGTTCAAAGTGGCAGGATTCTGGCACCCTCTTCCCACGCAGAAGCTTGTTCTTCATGGGCAATGCTCAGAGTCCTTCTAGACTGTAGCCCCCCCCAAACACACACACACACACACACACACACACACACACACACACACCCAGGGCCTTCCTACAGGGTCTGCCTACTCGTTGACCAGATCCAGGCTGGCCTTTCTCTGGCTTCCTCTGAGCCCCAGAGACTTGCTACCCTTGTCTAGGCTCCTCAAATCTAGCCCAGGGCACTGGCCTTCATAATCACCCAGTCAGTAATCGTCTTTTTGCCAGTAACCACCTTAAAATGGGACTTGGGTTATGCAATGGCTGCCCATAGTCTGAATTTTTAAAAAAAGACCTGACTTGTATTACTCAACCATTCTCAGAAGCTCTTTGTACCCTTCCATCTATCTGCCCACACCCCTGTCCATCCTCCATGCTTGCCTCATCCCTCAGTATGTGCATCTGCCTGTCCCGGTCCCTAGGCCACCTAATTGGGAACTTAGGGGCATCCTTAGTACTGCCTGTCCTCCCATGCCCCTTCTCACAGAGCAGCAACAGCTCATATGCCTGGCTGTAGCTCAAGGAGAACACACAGAGCTGTTTTCATCCAACAGGCTTGGCTGGATGTGAGCAAACAACAAGGACACCACCCCAAAGATTGTAGGGCCACCACTACCAATCATTATAGGACCAAGTCCCATGGCCAGGAGAGAAAAGAGGCAGACGCCTGACTCTGGTGGGGAAACCTCAGCAGAAAAAGGGAGTAGCCAGGCATGGTGGCTCCTGCAATCCCAGCACTCAGGAGGCAAACGTAGAAGGATCACAATTTCAAGACCAGACTGGGCTGCATAGTAAGATGTATCCAAAAAACCACAAAAAGCTAAAAAAAAAAAAGAAAGAAAGAAAGAAAGAAAGAGAAAGAGAAAGAAAGAAAGAAAGAAAGAAAGAAGAAAGAAAGAAAGAAAGAAAGAAAGAAAGAAAGAAAGAAAGAAAGAAAGAAAAGGGAGCAGGAAGCATAACTAGTCTTGGATGATAACTTTCTTCCACTGGGTAGGGAAGGCTATGTTCCTTCTAGGCCAGAGTGGCTTCCAAAAGCCCCATTTGCCTCAGCCCAGTTCTGTCTCCCAGAAGCCTGGCTTTATGATTTCATTAACTCAAGTCACCTGAGCACAAGGCCGAACGTTCTAGCCCTTCAGGTCTGGGTAGAGCCCAGTCAGTGGACTCTCCATAGTAGAAATGGGGACAACACCTGCTGGGTCACATGAGGAAGTCAGCTACTCCTGCCGCCACGGACAATGCTGCATGCCCTGTGAGGACTCCAACCTCAAAAACATGCTTTGCATGGTGCAAAGGAGCACTGCATGAACTTCCTCCACTGCCCCAAGAACCTCTGTGGTGAGTACAAGGATCTCATCTAAGGGATCTTGCAGCCAGATGTCAACTGGCAGCAGCAGAGTAAACCTTGTCACTCATGGTTGCAGCCTCCCAAACTAAAATCTATATGGGTCTTCTCATTCTCTCAAGTGGGAGAGGGTAACTACTGTGCCTAGTGCAAATGTATTACTAGGCAAAGGCTCAAGGCCTGAGCATTTGGCCTGTCCACAAGCTGAGGGCCAAAACCCAGCATCAGCCGCTAGAGGTACCTAAGAACAAAGACAAGGTGGAAACCAGGAGGGCTATGACCTCTACAGCCAAAGAGAATCCTATCTCCAGGCCTGAGGTGGAGAAATTGAGCACCTAGTAGTAGAGAGAGCACTGAGTGTGTGAGGGCTGTTCCCATATAAACTAAGAGGCAGGTAGGACCTGAAAAAGACACAGGTGCAAGGAGAAATAAAATCCATCAATTAAATTACTTTGATGTTGTTTTATTTACTTTCTTCAACTTAATAACAACTTTCTTCAACTTAATAACAAAGGGCATAGCCTTGGAGCGTAAGACTAATTATGTCATCAAAGTGCATAAACATAGACCTGTCAGACCCACATTTATTCTTTTTTTTTTTTTTTTTGGTGCATGTGTGTGTATCTTTTTTCAGACAGGGTTTCGCTATGCAGTTCAGTCTGGCCTTGAACTCACAGTGATCCTTCTGGCTCAGCCTCCCAAGTGCTGGGGTTACAGGCATGTGCCACAACTGGCACATGTGTTCTTTGGAATATTTCTGTTGATGAATTATTAATTTCAAATTTATGAACTCATTGTTTTATTAAACAATGAGTACTTAACAGGTAAAAAAATCACAAAGATAAAGTATTGGGTTTTTAATATTTCTTGTTTATTAAAAAAGCATCAAAATTTTCAACATCCACTGGTTTTTGGTCTACAAAGTCTAAAAGAGAACATCAGAAATAAATTCCCATATGAACTACAATGAAAATACCAATAGCACTCCACACACACAAAATAATCTTTACTGCAGTTATCACAGGTAAGGCAGTCTGCTCAAACGACAACAGCATGTCCCATATACATGAGTCACTTACACTGACAGCACATGTGTTTCGCTTTCCTGATCTTTTTGGATGACATACTTAACGTCTCAGTGGTCTTGCTAACTTGTCAGGAGGTTTTTATTTTATGCAGTGTGTAGTTAACAGGAATATAAAATATCAATAAAATAAATTATTAATTTTTTTGTTGTTGTCATCATCTTTTTGAGACTGGGTTTCATTATGCAGTTCAGGTTGGCTTTGAACCTACTTTATAATCCAGGCTGGCCTCTAATTTGCAATTTAACGACCCTCCTGCCTCAGCCTCCCGAGTGCTGGGACTGTAGGAGTGCGCCACCACACCCAACCTTAAATTCTTAAATTCAACCGTAAAATCTATTGTGCATTTAGAATAGGCATCAACGTTTTCATATTAGCTATGTACTTCCTCACAAAACCCCAACATCAGGAATAAATTCCCATATGACCTACAATGAAACTACCAATAGAACTCTACCACAAAAATAAGCTTTGCTGCAACTGTCACACCCAAGGTGGTCTTTGCACATAATGACTGTATGTGCCATACACAAGTACCACTTATACTTACAGTATGTGTATTTTGTTTTCCTGTTCTTTCTTGTAGGGCACAGTTGTCATCATTTTTGTTTTTCTGATGTTCTAGTAGGTCTTTGTGATGCTGCATCTGCCTGTTCAAATTTCAGCTCACCAGTGTGTTCCACAATTTTTTTTTTGCATAGTTCCATGGGCAGAAACATTTTGTTTTTCCTCTGCTGTAAATGATCTCTGATGAGCTCCAGTCCCAATTTTCTAACAAAACTTGTCCATGGTTATTTTGCACTTCAATGCTTTGGGTTTCAAGAGACATAATAGTTGCTGTACAACTCATCAACAATATTTATTCCATGTTTGATTTTGTTATTGAAAGTTTCCATCTCAGGCTTCCTTTTTGGGGGGGAGGCTTTCTGAGACAGGGTCTCACTATGCAGTTTAGGCTGGCCTTGAGCTCACTTTGTAGCCTAGACTGGTCTTGAACTCACAACAATCCCCCAGTCTCAGCCTCCCAAGTGCTGGGTTTACAGGTGTATGCCACCAAACCCGGCTTAGGTTTCTGCTTTTATTGTTGTTTTATTTTTTTGGTACCAGGGATTGAACTCATGACCTCGAACTTGCCAGGAAGGTGTTAAGGCTTCTGTCTTGTTGAGGTTTCCCTATCAATATTTCCATCATGATGAAATGTTGACATCAGCAGTACCAGTGTCTTAGTTATCTTTCTGTCATTGCTGAGACAAAATACTTGACATCCAAAATGAAGGAAAGGTTTGTTTAGCTTACAGTTTTTGGAGGTTTCAGTCCACATTCAGCTGGCTCCAAGGTAGGGTAATGTGGCTAAGGGGCAACTGTACATGGCAGCCGCAAACAAGAGCAAAAGTGCAAAAAACCAGGGAAAAGCATGACTCCTTTCCTCCCTTATATTGTATGCTGGTTACTCAACCCTGGGCAGGTGCAGTGCTAGACAATGAACCAATCACAAAAGCTAGATTCGGCTATCTCCATGACAGCATGAGGCTTGCAGGAACAATTAAACAAACCACAACAACCAGTTTGCTTTTCTTTGCCATATAGACCAGTGCTATAGCTGTGCAATTGAAAGATTGTACTATACAATGCTCTGTTTTGAAATTGCAACATTTTGTTTAGAATTTCTGCTTTGTTCCTGTATGCAGTTCCTGGTCAACTTGTACCCTGTAATCAAATGTAACATTAATTGGAAACTGGTAAAAATGTCACATTCCAATTAGTCTGGGAGATGGGAGCAACAAGACCATTCATGATATTTGATTTATTACTATGCAAATAAGGACTTGATGGATGAGTGCCAGGATAAATGTCTAAATTGAAATAAGTCTTTGCATTTACAAGGGCATACATTTTTATGTCATATTTTGACTCACTGCCTTTCTATAAGTCTTTTACACTCCCGAGATCACCATGAGAAATTTACTAAGTACAGCAGACCTGTGAATGCTTTCAGTTCAGCTGGTGAAGTATCATAACAAATAGAATTTTGAATATGAGCACTGGTACATACAGGAAGTTATACTTGCATTTCAGCCTTTTTGCATTTCACAGCACCTTGTAGCATTTTGTCTGTTACGATTTCCAACACTGAAAAAAAGAGATGGCATTCTGTTCAATGTTTCACTCCTAGCAAGACCTTCACTATATTTTTAGACCTAGTTGTAACACTGGATACAACTGTTGTTGTATCCACTATATTTTTAGACCTAGGTGTAACACTGGATCCTTCCATTTGGTTGTGTGGTCATTTTGCAACATTTCAACTCTTCAAATATATACTCACATAGGTGTTTTCTTCCTCATCAAGGAGGTCTGCATTCTCTGTATTATCAGTTGATTCTTTTTCCATTTTGCTGTCACGGGAGTTTTGGCTCACATGGCTAATGTCAAAGTCGCTACCATCATCATGATCTTCATCGTCATCCACCACACCACTCTTCTGTTATGAAAGCTTGTATTTTATCACAATGGATTATCTTCATCATCCATGCATGAGTAATCTGATGATTCACTTTTGACCTCCTCCAAAACTTGCAAATCTGGTTTTTCATGTGCCACTGTACTGAATTGGGCTACTTTTAGCAGAAAAATCAAAACAAATCCTGGAGTGCTTGAGTCTATTGAATTCTCTGTGATGCTCCAGTAAACATGTCCAAAACCAGTTAGATGGAGCATAAAGTGAGTCCAAATCCTGTTTTGACACCTGCACACATGCACACTCCTTGCTATTTGTCATACCAAGTGTGTAAATACATAGAATGTTTCCTGTATCCTTCAGGGAAAGGTACTGAGACACATAGCCAGCTACTATAACTCTAAAGTACAAACTTACAGTAGAAAAGTAAGCGATGGGTACTCTCCACCCAAACATATCCCTGGAGGGGAATAAACCAAAGTATGTACAAGCATAGGTCCCAGGAAGGGTCTTTTCTCTAGGACTCAGCTGGGGTGGGGTCTCTAGTACAGGGGCCCAGGAACCAGTGCTCAGACACAGGCAGATTCATAGTGAGGCTTGTGGCACGGAGATGATTTTTCCTTGTGGTTTACCTGCCAGGTCCACATGTGTCTGCCCTGACCTATCTCTGTTCCTGTCCCCAAGACATTCTGGGCTGGGCAGTTCCATGCCTCTCTTTTGCTTCAAGTAATTCAGCATTTGTTGACCCTAGCCTGCTCTCTCACACAGATCCTTCCTCAATGTCACCCTCAAAGCCCTGGAGCCATTTGAGATTGATGACCCTGGTGGGCATTCCCCAAAGGGAAGCCCACGGATCACTGATTGCTACCCTACTCTGTGGATCACCAAGTGCCACACAGCAGCCTTGGTGTGGCCCAGTCTTGTGTCTTTGTTTGGCCATCATACCTCCCCAGAGCATGCTCCCTGCACACTGGCTAAGTGTCTGGCTTGGTCAGTACCTGGGAAGCATTCCCTAATCCTAACTCTCTGCCTCCCACTTCCAGGAACCCCTTGGCTTAAAACTGAACCTCTCCTATGAAGCAAAAACACCCAGAGCCCCACCTTCCTGATCCCTAAGAATTCTAGCCACAGGCCCCAGATACAGCCCATGAAGGGTCCCCAGGCAGCCATCAAGGAGCTTGCAGGAATGCACTGCACGGGAGCACAATTTGGCAGAGACTCCAGGCACGTGCCAGGCCCTGGACTGGCCTCTGGAGAACCATCAGCACTGAGAGGGTGAGAAAACCCATATGGGAAAACTGGAGAAAGCAGCTCATGCAGGGTTCAAAGCACAATTCTAAGCACAGTCTCTTGTGCACCCAGAGCCTTCTGAGCAGTGAACATTGTGATTCCCATCTGAGGCCTAAACACAATAGCATGGAATTAGACATTGATTTTGGACCCAACTAGGTCTAGAGGGCAAGACCCCTCAGCTCTACTGCTACCAAGTGAGGACTAGGTCCCAGCCCATAGGCAAATGCTGCCCCATGCACACGGCACCTGTGGCTCTCTGCAGCTCTTTGCACACTGCAGCCTCAGTAGAGCCAATGGGCAGGGCCAAAAGCAGGTGAGGAGAGCAGAAGACATGAGGAGGCTGACCCAGCCTTACCTGAGCTAGAAACCAGGTGCTGGCAAGTGACAGATAAGGCTACCAGGAAAGTGACTCATGCTGGGGTGGGGCATGGCAGCCCTGTAGCTAGCAAATCAAGCAGGCTAGGTCTAGTAGTGCCTAGAATCCCAAGCGACGTTGAAGAGCACAATTACAAGGACTCTATCCCTCAAAGGAGCAAAAAAATGAGGTAGAATAAAAAGAAATGAAAGGTAGAGCCAGGTATGGTGGTGTGCTCCTATAATCCCAGCACTCAAGAGGTTGAGGCAGGACTGACACAAGTTGGAAGGCCAGCCTGTGATACATAGTGAGTTCAAGGCCTGCCTGAACTACATGGCAAGACCCTGTCTCAAAAAACTAAAACAAAAACAAAGAAAGAAAAATGGGGTTAGAACCCTTCTGTCGGTGGGTCACCTTTTCTTAGGGTTTTCACTCCTTCAAGAAAGCATAAATGTTCCCTGTTCAGGAAATATTTATTTCTCTGAATGCCCATATTCCACTCTTGAGTGTGTACTGAAATTTCTGCCTAATGTACCTCTTCCTGACTAGTTCTGAAAATTATTTTTCTGGGACAGGAGTCAGTGAGCCTGCACACTCTATGTGGGTAAAGCTCCTTAGCTCAGCTTTGCAAACCTCCTCAGACACTATTGGGTGACATTTTCTCTTGGAGAAAAGGATTGATGTGTGAGTCCAGCTCAGAAGGCAGTTCTGCAGCCACCCAGGGGGCCCTTAACTCCTCAGACTTTGATGGGGGTCCCAGGTTGACACTAGGGCCCAGGTTCAGGGTGATGGATGGAAAAGCAGCCTGGCCAGACCATACCAGGTATTCTTTAATGACAGTTCAGGTGGGAATTGGAAAACAGTTCCAGCAAGGCCTTAGGAGGCATCAAGGGTGGTGAGCCCCAAAGGGAGTGGAGGTGTCCTGTGTCAACCTGGCTGGCGCACAGCACCTATCATCCGCGGGTCCTGTGATGATCAACCAGCTCTGGCCTGGGCCTGAGATCCCAGGGGCTGGAGTCTGCTGTATTTCAGGCTCCATGAAGCATCTGTGGCCCCAGTCTAGAATGGCTCTAAAAGAAGTCCGAGGCTTTGTGCCGGGCAGGCAGCTGTAGCAGGTTGTCCGTGATGGAGGCTGGGTCCTGTGTGAGGGGTGTGCGTGGGGCAGAGCCAGGAGCTGGTGTGCTTGTAGGAGTCTGAGGCCCACCAGCCGGGGTCTTGAGGTGAGTCGAGCGTGCTGGAGATGGTGTGTAGCTGGCCCGTAAGGCACGATCAGTATACTTGCTGGCTGTCCTGCTCACGAGCCGCTGCAGGGCTGGGGACATGGCTGGACTCAGACCTTTGGGTGTGAGGCTGGTATGAAGGGATGGGTGAGAAGGCTGAGGTTAGGAGAGTTGGGTGCTGCTGGGAACAGGGCCACCCTCAGCCCCTCAGGTCAGATGCACAGTTACTCTGAGCTGAGGAGGACAACACTTGCCAGCCTGGCACACAGCGGTGCAGCCATGTGTGGACCTGGGGTAGACTCCAGCCTCTGAGAATTCAAGCCCCCACCCCTCTCCAAAGGGAACAATTACACTGTCTCCACAGGGCTAACAGGAGCTCACAGTGGGACAAGGGGCCTAAAGGTGCTTCTTAGGGACAGACCAAGGAGGATGCGGAGGAAAATAGGTAGAGAGGAGCTGGCAGTGTGCATCATAAGCAGTCATGCTCTGAAGCAGAGCTGCAGCCAAGGTACCCACCAGAGAACCATGTGGACCTACCCTGGGCTCAGTGCCATAGCTCATGCATCCCTGTGGCTGGGTATAGGCAAAGTAGAAGCAGGACAGGGACAATAGCTCATCCCCAAACTTCTTCCCCATATACCGCCCCACCTCCACCTGAGGGCCTGGGGGAACCTCACCTGGCCAAGTTCTCTGTCACTCTCCGCAGGGCTTCTTGCTTCTTGGCCCGGTTCTTAGCAGCTGCCTCATTGGCCATCTTCAGGCCCAGTCGCTCCCTGCGGCCAGGCTCTAAGATCTATAAGGGAGTCATGTGAGCAGTCTGCATTGGACCTGCCAGCAAGCCAGGTGTTCCTCACCCAAAAGAGTGGCTGCCATGGGTGTCCATCTCTTCCCCCTGGCAGACACAATCCCAGCAACCCACTGTTACCTCCCCATAAAAGCCTCACTCCAGACTTGCCCTCTTCACCTATCCTCAGTGGGCCCTCATGGCCAGGACCACCAAGGCATTTATGAACCTCTGACAAGCTTTTAGGGAAACAGTGGGTCTTGCTCTTATTTCACACCCTCTGATTATTACAGTGAACATCTTTCTGCTTTTACTAGCTTTCTGTGATTCTTTAAAATCCCTTTATATGTGAACGAGGCCTCTTTTTCTATAGAGGCACTTATCTTGCTTTTGTTTTGTTTTCTCACTTACAGGTGCTGTATCTACCAATTAAATTAAGCCATAACCAGGCATGGTAGCACATGCCCATAATCCCAGTATTCAGGAGGGTGTAGCAAGAGGACTGCCATAAGTTCAAGGCCAACCTGGGTTACATGGTGAGTTCAAGACCAGCCTTAACTAAATGGTGAGATCCTGTCCCACCCCCAAAATAATAGTAAATAAAAATAAATAAAGCATCCCATATAATTGCTTTCCAGTTACTTGATTTTCCTCATGACATTTTTGGCTGTACAAAAGTTTACCATTTTCATATACAGGAGGCCTTATCTTCATAAGATATGTTCCAAGACTCCCCAGAGGATACCTGAAATCTGAAATTGTACCAAACCCTATGTATACTATGCTTTTTTTCTATTCATACCTACGATATAGTTTAATTTACAAACTAGGGGCTGAGGAAGTAACTCAGTGATAGGGCATATGCTTAGCATATATAAGAACCTGGACATGAGCCTAGCACTACCAAAAAAGAAGAAAAAACGAAACAAAACCTCCCACAAATTAGTCACAGTAAAAAAATAAAAAACTAATAAAACAATTATAATAGGGCTGGGGATTTAGCTCAGCAGCATAAGTACCTGCCTGGCAAGTGCGAGGTCATGAGTTTGATCCCTGGTACCAAAAACAAAAACATGTTATCATAAAAGTGACTTAAGCCTTGTGAACTGTTTATTTATTTAACTTCCCATTTAACATTTTCAGACTGCAGCTGACTTTGAGTAACTAAACCTTGGATAAGGGAGGACTACTGCACCTATTACTTTAAATTTTTTTCTTCCTTTCCTTTTGTTTAGAAAGCTCTCCTTTATTTATCTGGTCTTTTTGAGACAGGGTTTCACTATGCAGTGCAGGCTAGCCTTGAACTCACAATGATCCTCCTGCCTCAGTCTCCTGAGTGCTGGGATTATAGGTGTATGTCATCATGCCCAGCTGCTCTTCTTACTTCAACAGCAGATTAAGTAAGAGCTTGGGCTACAGTTCAGCTGTGGAACACTTGCCTAGCATGTACAAGGCCTGAGTTTCATCTCTAGTATAGCAAGAAAAGTATCAGATAAATATTCCCTCATTGAGCCAGAAGTGGTGGTGCACACTGTAATCCTAGCACTTGGGAGGCTGAGGCAGGAGGATCATTTCGAGTTCAAGACCAACCTGGGCTATATAGTGAGCTCAAGGCCGGCCTGAACTGCACAGTGAGACTCTGTCTCAAAAAGACAAAAAAAAAAAAAAAAACAAAGTTTTAAAAAAAATATATCAATCATTGTTTTCTTTTGCCTTATGGTTATTGTTCTTACATTTAATCCTCTCAACTTTCTAGAATTTATTCTACTCCATATATCCAAAACTTGGATCACTTTAATTCCAAATGCTCTGCTATTTAGCAAAATTTAAATGCCATCTTTATCATACTCTCAATTCTTACTTGGGCCACAGTTTGTTTCAGAACCTTCCCTTTGCTATGGACACACAGGCTCCTGGCCCAATGGGACACTGCAGCTGCATCTACAGCCTAAGGATAAATAAGCTTTAATGTTCGAAAGCATGGGTCTTTCTCAGCTACTCCTCTCTCAAGTCTGTTTTGGTTATCCTTCCATCTCACACAAATTCTAGATCAGTCTTGTTTTGTTTTGTTTTTGTAACCAGGAATCAAACTCAAGACCTCACACTTGCCAGGCAGTCATCGTGCTACTGAGCTATATCCCTGGTGGCTACACAAATTCTAGAACCAGGCACCCAAAACTCCTGCCCGCATTTTGTCTAGAGGTACAGTATATCTAGAAGGGCCTTCTGGCCTGCGTGAGGGAAAGCACAGTACCCTTAGGCGGTCATGGGGTAGATGTTCTCTTAGGACTACAGTAAGGTTCTGTTTTTTTTTTTTTAATCATCGGTACAGGGGATCGAACTCACAACCATATACTTGCAAGGGAGGCGCTTATGCTGCTGAGCTAAATCCCCAGCCCCTCTTGTTTTCTTTACTAAAGCCATGTCACTTCCAGTTCTTCTGTTTCTATTGGTACCCAAATGATCTCTTTCTCTACCATATTTCAAAATGATCACTGCTGAAGAGAACTAGCTCAAGATGACCTCTGACCCAGTCACTGAACAAGAACCCAAATATTCAGGGTTTGAGACAGGGTGTCACTGTGTGTTGGTAGTGAAGCTTGTCTGTACCTCAGGGATATAGGATAAGACCAGTGACTCTCCTCAGTCTGGCAGGGCCCCATGAGAAGTGTGCAAAGCTCAGGCAACTGATGTGCATAGTGACTTGACCTTCGCTTGAGATAATACACAGTTTTCTCTTGTTTTCTGTGAAGCTGCCAAGACCTGCTGTTCTGCTAACAGATTAGATATTCTTCTTGTCCTGGATCCTACCCTTAAACTCTCCATGAACCTTTTCATATGCTGACTATACAAATAAACATGCTGTAGGCTCTGGGCAGCTAGCTTTCTCCTATCAGGGGAGAAGGTTCCACCTCACCTCAGCTTCTGTATACTGACTCCTGTCATTCTTTACTCCTGTCACTCTGCCTCCAAAGTTTCAAGAGTTGCCCTGGATGTGGCAACTATGTAGTTTAGGCTGGTCTTGAATTCACTATGTATCCCAGACTGGCCTCGAATTTGCAGCAATCCTCCTGTCTCGGCCTCCCAAATGCTAGGACTACAGGTGTGTGCCATGATACCTGGTTCATTCTGAACTCTACACCCGATTCTCTTGGGTTTCCAAAGCAGTGATATAACCTACACTCAACCTCTACAACAACACAACCTCTGCGTCCTCCTGTGACTTTGGGACACCCCAGTCAGCACAGGTAGAGGCTCAGAACCCCAACAGAGGGACACACATATTTCAGGAGTCACTCCCTTGTTTTCCAAAGTCAGTTTCTCCTCAGACTTCCTGCAGACCAGGACATCTTGCTTTTCCCATGGCTTACACTTGCTCACATTCATTGATGCTATTCCGGGTCACCAATTTCCTACAGGCTGCTTGTCGCTGGCTTTCCACCCCACCTCAGGGGCATTCTTCATTGCTTTCTGTAACCAGAGGTCCTGCTCTGCCAGCACACAGCCCTCCTGAGGACACAAACTAAGTCCTAGGGTCCTGAGGCCCACAGGGCAGCTGGAACTCCTGGTCTAATTCTGTGATCATCACACCCCATCTGTGAGCAGCTATGGTCTGCAGGCCTACAAGGAGCACAGACCACTCCCTGCCTCGGTGCCTTGGCCCTACTCCTCCAGATCCCTCCTTAACACACTCACTCATCCATTCACTCCTGTCTTCAGAGCCCTAGCTCAGAAGTGTCAGTGCTTGGCCCCATCACCTGGGCCTGCTTTGAGCAGTGGCAGCTCAGTTTTGAGCCACAAGGACTCACGACTTGGGCGTCCACACTGAATCCTACCCTTGCTTCCCAAACCACAACCCACCTTGAAGGCTGGCCCTGGTGTCCTGTCCACGTAGGGGGTCTCTGACCCTTCAACTCTCAGTGGAGTGTTCTCTACCTCCCCCCAGGTCATCAGTGGGGACTCGTTCACACCTGCAAATGGAAAGCCCACAGTCACCTGAGGCCTGGAGATCTGGTTAGGGCTACCACCCCAGGCATTCCCCCAACCATAGCCAGCTACCCTGTGTCCAGCCTAGCTAATGTCAAGGCTAGCAACTAGCCCTTTCTCCTTTCATTAGATTCACGAACAATGTCACGTTCATTTTCTGAGCAGGTAATACCAAGGTCATTGTGGTCCCAGGGAGGACAGCTGCATTTAGCCTGAGAATGTTAATCAGTTGGGTCCCATTCTATCACAGGGCCAGAGACCTCCTGAAGGTCACCCCTACCCCAAAGAAGGATACACAAAGGGTTCCAAAGGCTCCCAAATCTCCCAGGATTCAGAGTCAACCTATGGCCTCTACATGACGTAGTCTACATCAAACAACCAGTGCCTGAGAGCAGAGAGGCTAATGTAAGGAGGCCAGAGGGACGTCCTATATACGGATGAACCAACCCAAGTGTCACCCACCTCCTCTGTGGGTAAGTCAGGGCCTGATGCTCAGAGCCTCCCCACCCTGTGGTATCCTCTGGATTTAAAGCTGTTAGCACTTCCCACAGCACTCCTTCTGCTGACACTGAGGAAAAGATCAGAGGAGGAACCAATATCCCAAGGCATCTCAGTATGCCTGAGAGTTCAGCCTACCCATGGCCCAGACCAGCCTTAGCACAAAGCCCATTGCTCACCGGGGGCAGGAGAAGGGGTGGCGACAAATCCAAAGCCAGCCACTCGGGGGGACTCCTGCGGAATGAGCTCCTTGCCGTCAGGGCCCACCTTGCCCTGTTTGTGCTGGAATGAGCAGAGAGGCTAGTATCAGGAGTCTCTCCCTTCAGCTGGCCAACAGCCAGGTAGACAGGAACATGCTGCAAGCACTTCTTTCCTCTGTGCGAAGCTGAGGCTTCTGGGCAGGCAGCCCTCTTGAGAAGAGGGAAGAAGGGCCTCTACCCCCACAAAGACCTTGAGGCCTGTCACAGTGAGTACCCAAGCAAGGAATACTCCCCCTCTTCCCGCCCAGGGAAACCAGTGCTCATGACAGGGCCTGAGCGCTGTCTCTCTCTCCTGAGGCACTGTAACCTTCCCATCCTCTGCCTCCACCCTTCAAACCCTATAATCACCAGTCACCAAGGGAAAGCACATGATTTTCTTGCTCCCCAGGTCAGAATCTCTCTGCTGCCTCCTCAATCTCTGTGCCACTGCAGGCCACCCTCTGAGGCCAGGTTCCGTTTTGGTAATTACCAGTTTCCCTGTCTGATCACCTGACTATCCACAGTCCTGCCTGGTGTGTGGACATGTGTGTAGTCAAGACAATGGCCTCCTTTCTCTGGGGTGCCTGCCATTAGGGTAACTGGTTCAAATCTAGACCTCCAAAACGTATCTGACCAAGACAGTGCCACAGTGAAAGCCTACATAAGCTTATCCAAGACTCAAGGCCCTGCCACACAGGGACCCCAATGCTACACACTGAGCACCATCAAGCTCAAGGATAGTCCTAACTTTAAGGGGGCAGCCACAATGGGAGAGGCCATGCCTGCCCCCAGCCACCTCTGACCATGTGCACCTGCTGGCCCCCCAGCTTTACCTGGGCATTGAGGGCAGCTGCTTGCTGGAGCTGGGATCTGCTCAGAGCCTGGCTGAAGGGGTCCCTAAGGAAGCGAGTGTTCTTATGCACCACTTGCCGGGGTTTCTTAAACAGTTGCTCTTCATCAGGGACACCTGGCAAACAAAGCAGAGATGACAGTGGTGTCAGAATGCTACACAGGCCCCACCCCAGCCCTAGCAGGTCTTACAGCCCAAGGGACAAGACCACACTCCACCTCTCAGTCAAGTTACTCCCACGTGAACAGACATGTGCAGCCTAGTTCATGCCACACCAGCACAGAGGATTCCTCCAAGGCCTTTGCTCTGAAGGCCAATTCAAGAGAGCCAGATACAAGCAAGACCCTGTGTCCCCATCCTGCCACCCAGTCTGCCCACTTACCCTCTGGATAGTACATGAGGGAGTTCTTGGCTTTGTACTTCCAGGTCTCCACACCAGCCTGGCTGTTCTCAATGGCCTGGCGCTCTGCTGATGGGAGTTCAAGATTATCTTTCTGTCTCTACAATCACATGGGAAAAGTGAGGGTCAGAAGGACCCCCAGGCACTATGCCTATGGGTCTGGGACTCCCCCACCCCAACAGAGGATTCCAATGTCCCCAGGCTCCAGAGGTACCTTCTCAAACTCCTCTTCAGCCTGGTAAAGCCAGGCATGGCGGGCCCGGCTTTTCTCCTTGGCCACCTCCATGATCTCCTGGAAGGAGGCATTGTCCTCACTTGTGTAGCGGCTTAGAAAGACATCCAAGCTGGGCAGTGGCTCCTTTTCCTCCTCCTCTCCAGCGTCTCCTGCTCAGGGGTTGCAGATAGGGGGAACACAAGTACCACACATGGCATAAACCACACTTGGCAGTCAGAAGAGATCAGTATATCCAGTTCTGGCAATCACACCACACTATGAACAAGGCGGGATTCTAATCCCTGTTAGACAACTCCCCGTGAGGGCAGCACCATCCACCCTTAACTGCCCTGGCCACCTTGCAGCTGCCTCTGTTTATCCACCAGACAACTGGTTAGGTGTATGTATGTAACTATATGTATGTATGTAACTGTATGTAACTGGTTAGGTGGGGTACAGCAGATCCCCACTTAAAACAGGAGTTTGTGGTCATTGGAGTTTGACAATCTCTTTTCTCTCAAAATTGTATTAATTCCAACTTTCGGCAGCCTGAAGGACAGAGACCCTGGTGCGTTGGGACCTGCATGGTGCGGTTGACTCGGGGTGCCAGGAGAACAGGGAGCTCCTCCCCTCTCTGGGGGATGGCTGAGAGTATGGCAGACTTTTGGCAGCCCGAAGGAGAGAGACCCTGGCGCATCAGGACCTGCACCATGTGGTTGATTCAGGGTGCCGGGAGAACAAGGAGCTCCCCCTTCTCTGGGGGATGGCTGAGAGTGTGGCAGACTTTTGGCTGCCTGAAGGACAGAGACCCTGGTGCATTGGGACCTGCACAATGCGGTTGACTCGGGGTGCCGGGAGAACAATAAACTCCTCCCCTCTCTGGGGGCGGCTGTGATCCTGCCAGAGTGTGGGCTGAGAATCAGATATCTCATGTCTTCCTGTCCCCTGTCCCATGCCCCCCCCCTTAGCAAGTGGGAGCCAGTGAACTACACATCTTGTGAAAAGATTGGTATGTAATTTAGTATGAGCTCCCTGTATGCAAAGATAAGGACAACCATTTGGAAGACAAGAGACAATATGACAGATAGTGAAGATCTCTGGTTGTCTAGCTTTGAAATTTATGCTTTCTTATGTCCCGTTCTGTTCTGTTTTGTTGTGTTTAATTTCACTCCCTTTTAAAATAAAATAAACATTTAAAAAAAATTGTATTAATTCTGTAGGCCCCACTACCAAATCTCCAGATGTTCCCTCCCTCCTGGGATTTTCTCACCCTCACTCATCTATTTCCTGGTATTTAGACAAGTGAGTGGTTGTCAACTGAGCATCTAGCCCTGTCAGCCAGCCCCTCTGGCATGAAGCTCATGTGACCCCGGGCTCCAGATGGGGCCTCACAGGTACTGGACCATCACCCCTGCCACCGCTGCCACCACGGAAAGCAGCATTCTTTGAGGTAGCACCCTGGGGCTGCTACAGATTTCAGTGGTTTCATTTGAGATTTTTTTTTTTTTTTAAGACAGAGACTTGCTATATTGCCCAGACACATCTTGAACTCCTGGGCTCCACTAATCTCCCACCTCAGCCTTCCAATTAGCTGAGACTACAGTTGGCACCACAAGATCCAACAGGGAGAGGTTTTTCTTCCATTCTAATGACAATCTTTTCTTTTTAAAGACAGGGTCTTGCTACATAATTTTTCACCCTGAACTCAACATGTAGCACAGGCTGGCCTCAAAGTCAGTGATCCTACTGCCTCAGCCTCCTGAGTGTTGAAATTAGGTGTGCACCACCATTCGACTATGCACAAATTGAATAACTGGGATAAAAAAAGTTTTGTGAAGACTCAAGCCTTGACTGTTGATCATCTCTCAGAGAGAAGTTACTGCCTTTTGTAGCCTCAGTTTCCTCATCTGTAAACATGATAGTGGTTCCTACCATCTAAGTTATAAAAAGAACTCCTACATTTACTGGCATATAAAATGTTTTCACATAAAAAGAAAAGAATCAGTTGGGCATGGTAGGGCACATGCATAATTCCAATACTCTGGGAAGAGGATAACACGTTTTAGCCCAGCCTGGGGAACTTAGTGAGATCTTGTCTCAAAATAAAAAATAAAAAGGTCTGGGAATGTAGTTCAGTGAAAAGGCCCTGGGTTCAATCACCATACTGAAAAGAAAAAAGAAAAAGAATCTTCAAATTGCCCTGAAACTTATGTGTTATAGTTCAATAAAGACCCAAGCTCCAAGGATGATGATGACAATACGCTGATAGCAGGAAGAGCTGGGCTATGAAACAGAAAATATGTTTGTTTCAATGCAATGAACTTCTGCATTAGTATACCACACAATACATTAGAACCTGGTTGAAGGAAAGTATCTTGTCTACCTCTGCCTACACTAATATTCTATTGCTGAAGAAAAAAAAAGGTGACCAAAAAGTTCTGTAATTTAAGGTACTCATATTCAAGATAGCTTAGAATGCTCTTTCTTAAAAAGATTTCCTCCTAAAGTCATGGTACACCCCATACACCTATGTGTCTCATGTTCCAGTACATAGTTGAAGACAATCATTCATCAGTTCTACTTGTATCTGTTGAAGGTCCACATCATAGTATGTGCTATTTCCCAGGGAGAACAACTGCTCTCATGGAGTGGATGCTAATTAGGGTATGAGGTAATAAGCCAAAGTGCCTTTTTAAATAGTATGTCCTACAATAAAAATACAAAGCTAGCAGTCTGGGCAACACAGTAGGACCTCAAAAAAACACCTAGGAGTTGGACCAAGATCTTCCACATCCTAGAACAATTCTTTCTAGCCTCACAGGTTGCTTTCAAGCAAGGAGATCTTTCAGGGATAAGATGTGTCCTGCAGCGCCTGGGTATGACAGAGTAAGACTCCCAGACAATTGTGACCATGCAACCAACAGATGGAACACTCACTCACCATCCTCCAGGCCTTCTGCCCTGGGCCTGGGCTTGTTGCCTACTACTCCAGTACCTGTGTGTACCTCAGGGGTTTCAAATGTGGCTGGAGTCACATCTAGGGGAAGGAGGTTAGAAGTCAGAGTGAGTCTATGGTGACACTTGATGGGTTTTCCCCTTTGCCACCCACAAGATCCTCTTACAAGGTGGTGGAGGCTCTCGGGACATCTTGCCCAGGGCAGAGCCAAATTTGATGGCAATCTGGCGCATCCGTTCCAAGTCTCCATTCTCCTCAGCCTCTAGATATTCCTTTTGTGCCTGTAGCTTCTCTACATCAGGAAAGAAATCCCTCTGGATGACTGTCTGGAGGCCCTGTAAGGAGTGACCAGAAGAAAAATTAAGAGCTGCCATCTGGATGATCCACCTCACAATCCACTATTATACATCCTAAAGTCTTTGGAACACCTCCTTTTACTTCTGCTTGCCCCACTAATTGGGAGACCTTATGATCAATTTCTGGTGAGGCTGAATATCACATGTGGTCTAACGTTACTAAATACTCCTGTCAAAAATAAATAAACAAATAAATAAATAAATACTCCTGCCATGTCCATGAGCCCCTCCTCTCTCTCTTTACTAACTGGTCATTTTCATTCTCCTTTGATGGCTCCACACCAGCCAAAACATGGGGTGTTGCCACTTTAATTCCATCCATGAGTTGCTGTTTCCAATCCTGCATCTCTCTGCTGAGTGACTTCAGCCAGTCACAATTTCTTTTTCTTTTTTCGTTTTTTTGAGACACGGTCTCACTACGCAGTTCAAGTTGGCCTTGAGCTCACTTTGTAGCCCAGGCTGGTCTCGAACTTGCAACAATCCTGTCTCAGCCTCCCGAGTGCTGGGATTACAGGAGTGCACCACCACGCCCGGTGCCAGTCACCATTTCTAACATTAGTGATTAAAATTCCCCTGTCTGGACCCGCGCTAGAGCTTGCTTTGGAGCTGCAAATGTTTGCATCCAGCTGTCCATTACTGCTATCAACCTGTACAAACCAGAAATGTCCTATATTTAACCGATCTCAAACCAAACGAGTTTCCCCCAATCTCTGTGCCAGCTCCTCCTCCTGCGAGCTTGCGGCAGGACCAACCCTTATTTCCAGGGGTAGCCGAAGCCCACTCAAAGATGCTGCCACAACTGTCGCCTATATCCAAAATCTCCAGCCTTTATATTGATTGTTACCGCCATCTAGAAAGCCCCTTTTGTCATTATTTTTCAAATGCGCCCAATTTCTAGTCCTACTTTAAAACAGAAGCATATTTACCCGACCCTCATCACTTATCGCCCTTTTGCTACCCTGGAAACATTGTTAGTGTCTCCCCAATCAAGGACATTTCCCTCTCCACTGTTTAGTTGGTTCTCGGGAGTATCCACATCCCAAGCGCAGGAACACGGCTGTTCCACTTCCACGAGCGGACTGGAGGGTCTAGACCGAAAAGACAGGACCAGAGAGAAGCGCGCAACGGGGAGAGACCCGGAAATCGCCGGCATTTGCACTGACGTATACCTCTATATACTCTTCTTCATCCAGGACCCGCTGCTTGCTCTTCGCAGCTCCAGCTTCCCCAGCCGTGCGCTTCCTTGAGGGCCCTGACCCAGCAGGGAGCAACACAGAACCTCCTGTGGCTCCCGGAGTCCCCATCGCTATCCCAGAATCGCTCGCGCGGCACAGAAACACCAAAGGTTGGGGGGAGCGGGGAACTGTACCAATTGCGCCTGCGCCTCCAATAGCCAGCCAATGGGGAAGAAGTGCTTTTCTAACACCAGCCGGCGCTCGGTAATGACGCAAGTATGAGGGCTTGATCAAGGGAATTGTAGTCTTTCACCCGCCTTGTATTGTTCACATTTGTTTGGGCTGTGGACACAAGGGAGCGCTGTGTTGGAAGCTGTTTGACATGTCATTCACGCTAATGTCCATTTTCAGCACTGAGGAAAATCTAAAAGCGTTGAAATTTCAATTTCTCCCAAATAATCACAATGTGTGCTGAAATTTATTAAGAAAAACACTCCAAAAATCTGGTTATATACATTGTACCAAGCTTTATGCAAGAATAGAACTCTAAGACAATTCTTTCTTGACAGTTACCTAACAAAAGATAATTTAAAACAGCAAGATGGTGATTCACTAAAGAAATATCTAATTAGAGATTATTTGGACCCTAAATGTCAGACTGAACTTCACGGAACAGCGACAATTCTCACTGAATGGGACAGAACACTGCCTAAGCATTTTTCAGAAATTTCTTCCCAAAAAGAGATTGTAAACTATGTCAAATAAATCCTGCCCCAGAATGATTTAGTACAATTTAGCGTTTACATTATGTAGTTATCATTTCATCCATTGGGATCCACTGAGAACTCCATGGTGGTGCTTCTGCCTTCAGAGAGCTGACAGTCCAGTGAAGCAGACAGACACTAGTTGCATCACCCTACAAAAAAATGTAAAATTTCCAGGTGTGGTGGCACACACTTGTAATCTCAGCATCTGAGAGGCTGAGGCAGGAAGACTGCCATGAATTCAAGGCCAACCTGTGTTACATACATGAGTTCAAGCCAGCATACACTGTATAATGAGAACCTGTCTCAAAAAAAAAAAAAAAAACTGCAGCCATGATTAATTTGTACTTGAGAGCCTTGACTTAGTGGGGAAATTCAGTAGAAGTTTCTCCAAGCAGAGAGTGGTCAAAGATACAAAAGGTGAATGGACAGGCATTGCTCAAGTGGATAGGAGGAACATATGCAAAGTCCCAGTGGTGGCAGGGAACAAGGGAAGTTACAAAGCAGACCTTTGGATACACAGTACAATGAGGTATGAGATGATAGGGAGGCAAAGTCAGGCTTCTTAGGACTTTGTGGGCCCTGGAGAGGAGGAGTTTTGTCTTTTTTGTTTATTTTTTTATCTTTTTTTGACACAGAGTCTCGCTATGTGGTTTAGCCTGGCCTTGAACTCACTTTGTAGCCCAGGCTGGTCCTGAACTTGCAATGATCTGGCTGTCTCAGCCTCCCGAGTGCTGGGATTACAGGTGTGCACCACCACACCCAGATTTGTCTTTATTTTGAATTAAAGGGGAGCCAGAGTAGGTACAGTGAGACAAGATGGAGACAGCTACAATGGGCAAGGTGAGAGTTGACTGTGATTTCTATCAAACAGCTGCATCTGAAGTTAGAAAAAAGGTAGATTCTGAGATTTATCAATAATGTATGAATTGTTGGACTGGTATGGTGTGAGAGATAGGGAGCAGTTGGGTGATTACTAGCTTTGCTCATTCACCTGGTTTGCATGGGGGAAGAGCTCACTGTGGACAAGGTAAACCTGAGAATCCTGCAGGCTTCCAGGAAGAGTCCTGAGGGGTACAGTTTTACATAAATATCTAGTTCAGGG
This sequence comes from Dolichotis patagonum, assembly GCA_004027295.1. Classification (NCBI taxonomy): domain Eukaryota; kingdom Metazoa; phylum Chordata; class Mammalia; order Rodentia; family Caviidae; genus Dolichotis; species Dolichotis patagonum. Next base: position 4,422 of record PVJX010025238.1, on the reverse strand, counting down.
GAGAAGTCTGGCTGGAGATATAAATATGGTGGAAAGGCAAATAATTGGGGATAGCGGAAAAGATACACCAAATGAAAACCGAGACGGGGGGAACACTGGAGATTGAGTCTCAGACATGTGTGTTAATGGTCAGCTGGGATCAGGGAAGGGGAATCAGCCAGCTTGCCAAGGAGTAGCTAGAAGAATGAGACAAGTCAGGATAGCATTGATTCCTGAAAGCTGGAGCTCAGGTGAGCTCTCACCATGGTTTCCCTAAACAATAACAAACTCCATTCAGCCTGGTAGGGTAGGGGACCTGGAACCCAGCAAAATGTGTCCCACCCTGCAGGGAAGCTGACCAGGACAGAGTCAGGTCCATAAGTGGACACTGCAATCTTCAAGGGCAAGACCATGATTCAGGGAAACATTTTACAACAGCCAGAAGTGCGTGTCCTGGAGAGTAGAAGTGAGCACTCTAGCTGGGGGACACTGTATATGCATGGTGTCACCTGAACCTGTCAGCCTTAGACAATCCCAGGTGCACTGGTTTCTTCAGTTGGGCTACTAAGGATGGGCTGTTGCAGATACCACCCCCATACATCCAACAGGATCTTGAGAAAACAGAACAAGATGCTCAAGCCAGATGAGTAGGGTATTAGAAGTATTGGACCTATTGGATAGGTCCTCTTGGGAAATGGAAGCTTTGTTTTTCATGCTGTCCTTCACACTGGGGCCAAGGTGGTGGAGGGGAGGGCAGGCATTTTCCAAGGTAGCAGGTGTGCGGTCTTCCCAATTCAATCACATCTTGCCCCCAACTTGGATGACAGGTTGATGGCTGCAAGAGAGGCAGCCTTGATGGATAGAAAGCCTCAGAGGGAAGGAGCCAAGGATTCCTATCCATGAAGCAGGTTAGCAATGCCTAGAGACTAGAGCAGGTCCCCAGAGACTTGGCCACCTTCCCAGGGCTAGCGTACTCTGCTAGAGGCACCTAACATAGGGACTTCGGACTCCTGGGCTATACTTCCAAAGACTCCCTAAACCTCCCCCTCTCTGGGAAAGAGGGAGGAGGGGCAGCTTCCCTCTGGGTGCGGAAATGGAGTTAAGGCAGACTTGGGACTCTGTACTGCTTCTGTATTTTTAGTTCTTGGTTCTTTCTTGGCATTAGCACAAAGCTCAAAGATTAAGGACCAGGTGAAGGGGCTTGTGAAAGTTACCTCACGCAACCTTCTATTTCTGCAGGTTCAGGATACCATCAGCACAGGTCCTTTGACATGGCGGCAAGTCCACTGACCAGTCCTGGGGGGATGGGAGACAGGTCAAAGGGCCTGTGTCCATATAAGGAAGGAAGGCAGTCAGCACACTCTCAGGTGAAAAGTGTGACACCACTGGGAAGGATTCTGAGTCCCCATGATTTTCAGTGGTGGTCCCTGTCCTGGATGGAGTTATGGCCTCTTTGGGTGGTCAGTGGGGATTAAGGTTGCTGACCTGGTCTCTGTCCCACTCCACCCTTGAGGCAATCACAGTGGTTATTGCCTGACTGGTCCCAGAGCTGTGTGGTGTTTCCCGCCTTTCAAGATTAGTAGTGCCAAGACACACACACACACACACACACACACACACACACACAGAGCACCAGCTCCAGGTGTCAGGAAGCTGAGGAGAATGATGGAAAAGGCTGCAGTCCCCTCTTAGCTTCTGTTCCAGTAGTCCTGTCCTCTCTGTACAGGCCCCAAAGGTCAATGCCAAGTGGGGGAGTAGCTCACAGCTCCGTCAGCAGCGCTCTTTGGGAGGTTTCTTGGCCCCTGGCAGGAGCCTTGCAGAGGCTGAGGCGCGCTTCTGATGTCTCCACTTGGCCCTTCGGTTCTTGAACCAGACCTGGGAGGAGGAGAGAAGGAAGAAGAGGAAGAAGAAGAGAGGGAAAATGAGGAGGAGGGGAAAGAGGAAGGGGAAAAGAAAAAAGAGGAAAGACAAGCGGGGAGAAGGGGAGAAGGAGGAGGAAAAAGACAGATTCCTCAGACTTTCAGACTTCCAGGACCTCTGACCAACCCACCCAATTCCTAAAGGGTCCACGGGTGGCCTGGCAGGGGTTTCTAAGGCCTTCTTTCCCTCATCTGCTTCAGACAGACAGGGTGGCCCAGCGGGTGGGGGAAGCCCCTTCCCACCCGGTCCAGCCTCCACCCAGCAGCGACCTCAATGCTCCATCTGCAGAAGTTCTGACCAGCTCCGAACTTTCCCAAACCTGGAACAAATGCCTGCTTTATCACCAGGAAAAGGGGCAGGATTAAAATAAAGGCAAAGAAAACTAGCCTTCCTCCCTTCCAGTTCCAGTGACACTTTTCCCACACGCACCCCCTCCCGCTGAGTCCTAGCCCGGGACTGACCCTGCGTGCCATTGCCTTGGCCAGGAACCCTCCCTCCAAGCCTCTGGGTCCCACCGTCCCAGGACGGTGCTCAGAACCGATGGGTCTTTGATAACGAAGGAAGCGGCGCGAGACGCCGCCAACCTTCCGTGCAGCCCCGGCTTCCCGGGCGCCGGGCCAGGTACCCACCTCCACGCGTTCCTCGCGCAGGCGGATGCTGCCGGCCAGGCGCTCGCGCGTGCCCACGTCGGGGTACTGGTTCTGCACGAAGAGCGCCTCCAGCGCCTGCAGCTGCTCCTCGCTGAAGATGGTGCGGTGGCGCCGCGTGCGGCGCTGCGGGCCCGGGCCGCCCGCGCTGGGGAGCACCCCAGAGCCTCCGGTCTGCGCGGCCAAGGGCGAGGGCGCCGCGGGCCCCAGCCTCAGCGGCCACGGCAGCCGCGCGCCTGCGGGACGAGAGCACAGTAAGGCGCAGGCGGGGCGGAGCCCAGCCCCGCGCTGATACCTTACCCGGGTGAGGCGTCCCTCCGGCCCGGCCCCCTCCGTGCGCACGCACCCAGCCCAGTTGCGGTCTCCGGGGACCTGTGGGGCGTCGCAGGTGAGCCGAAGCAGCAACAGCAAGTGCAGGGCACAGCCTCTGGCACCCCGGGCTCCACAGACTCGGCGGGGCTCTGGCGACCGGCGGGCTGCGGAGGCCGGGGGACTCGGCTTGGGGGGCTCCGCTCGGGCAGGCTGGAGAGGATGTGCTCGATGGAGAAGGGGCAGGGCCGCCCCGGGCCCCTGCGGCTGGCCGCGCCCCTCGCCGCAGCCATGCCGGGCCTGGCCGGTGACAGCCGCGGCGGGAATATATACGTCGGGGGGGAGCGCGCGGTAATCCCTGGGCCGGCGCGGAGTCCACGCGGGCTAATCCCGTAGCGCCGGCCCGAGCGCGCTAATCCCCGACTTCGGCGGCGGCGGGGGAAAACTTGCTCCGCGCGGCGGGGGGAGAGGTTGGAGAAGGGGGAGCCCTGCGGCCCCTCTGGGTCCTTCCGTCCACTCAGGATCTGCTCACGCGCCGGCAGAGCGACCCCACGGGGAAGGCGTGGAAGGTCGCGCCCCCTTCCTGTACGGCAGTCGTGCCTTGGACATCCGCCCCTACAGTCCCTAAAGCGGGCAGCGGCCCTTGCCTCAGCCCCTGGTCCCACTATGCTCCTCCAGGCCAGGGCTGGCGCCTTGGCTCGTTTGAGTCCCTTTCAGGGCGAGTGAGCACTTCTGGAGAAATCCACGCAAACCGTGCAGGTTCCTGACTTCCAAATTCCTGGTCGCAAACCTTGGATTGGGGCTCCTTACCCTGGGCAACCCTGTGGTCCCACCGCTCTTGGCCCAAAATTTCTCACCCACTTTGGAGCCTGGGTTGGAAGGAGAGAAGCTCTGGCTGTCCCTTACTCCCAATTTTTTGCCTTTTCTCTTGGATCAGAGAAAGCTTTCTGACCCCTTCTGAGGTCTGACCTCCTGCTTTCCCCGACATCCATCCATCACAAGAATCACAAGGGAGTCTACTATGCGCCTGAATCAGAGCTCCACTAGGATGTGCACAGCAGAGTTAGTGGACATGAAGGAGTCCTGGAGTCCTCCATCCAGCCCTGACTGTTCCTTCATCCCTGTCCATTTTTGCCCTTGCTGACCTCCTCTAGTATGTGAGTCCAATTTTTATTTGGTCTTTTTTTTTTTTTTTTTTTTGAGGATGGGTTTCACTATATGGTTCAGGCTGATCTTGAACTCACTTTGCAGCCCAGGCTGGCCTCAAACTCATGGCATTCCTCCTGCCTGAGCCTCCTGAATGCTGGCATTACAGGTGTGCACCATCATGCCTGCCTTGTGAGTCCAACTTCAACCTGTTCCAAGTTAGCATTTCTGAAAGCCTACACCATGTCTCTATGTCTAGCCCCCAAAACATGTCTTTGTCACCCTGCCAGGAATGACCTCAAGATCTCAAAAATCTGTTTTTTGACCTGTATTGTCTTCATAAATGGGCTACTTACCTACCTGTCTACCTCCAAAACCACACATTCTCTCCACCTGTGCCTCTCTGCATGTCCCCCTTGAA
>PVJX010025237.1:0-27144 GCA_004027295.1 Dolichotis patagonum | reverse complement strand
CTTGACGTGTAGCTCAGTGCTGGAGCCCTTATCCCACATACACAAGCCCTCAGGACGGGTCCTTACCACCATGAGTAATAACAATTTCTCTCAGTCAGGCATCTTTTGCTCTGAAGTGTGGGTTGTGAAGATGTACGTGTTCTTGTATGCATATACAATTGTGCAGACTAACTAGTTACTTCACAGTGTAAAAGAGCTTTCAGAACCGATGACTTAACAAGTTGCTAGTATTCCTCTTCTTACTCTTTAAAAAGTTCTGTCTTCTCCTATTTAACAGAAATACTTTATGTCCAAGAAGATTTTCCTCAGCAGAAAACGTATTTAACTGTAAACAAATGCAACAGTTGCCAACAGATGATCTATGTTTTCATAAGATAAAGTCTTTTCTAAGCTTGATAATTGAACAATTATTCCTAGAGTGATGTAATGGAAAGTATCCTGTCTTTTAGCTTAAATATTTATATTGTTGAAGCACATTTCCAGCACGCAATTACCTATGTAATCATGGACAGTTTATTTAACTTCTCTGAGCCCCAATCCTCTCAGAGGCAAAAATGAATTATGTAGTTGTGGAAAAGATTTAAAAGCAATGAATGCAAATTAACTGTCAGAATAACCAGGTAGTTAGTACTTTTTAAAAACTGTTATTTCTTTTTTTCCAAGACTACTGCCAGATTCTAAAAACTAAACTAAATATTCTATAAATTCCCTTATATTTTGAATTTGTACACAGGCAGCTTCAAAGTAATTTATTTAGTACTGTCCAGAGAAAACCTCTTAGGACTGTTATTAGTGATCATTTAAGGTTGTAGTTTAGTTCGGTTCTGATTTCTTTTGCAGGAAAAAAAAACTTTTCTTCTTTTTTTTAGTTTTTTTGAAACACTGTCTTACATCTCATTATGTAGTTTAGTTTGGTCTTCAACTCACTATGTAACCCAGGCTAGCCTGGAACTCATGTGAATCCTCCTGCCGCAGTCTCCTGCATGCTGGGATTATAGACATACACAACCATGCCAAGCTCCAAACATGGTATCTAAGATCTAAAAGGAAGTAAGTACTTTACTAAATAAAAACCAAATATACTAATATATATAGATTTTTTGCAATTATGTATTAATAAATATACAGAATTGTTGATAATAAACCAGTAAGATTTTAGTATAGTGTTTCCAAAAACAGCTTTATGAGTTTAGCTACCTCACACTTTCCAATACAATCTCACCTACTTCCTAGAGGAAGGAGGTTAACTCATTTAAAAGCATGTTAATTAAACATGATTTCAGTAACTATGCAGGCGTATATGTATATGTATTGTATAGTATTACAGATTTTTCAATTTACAGATTTTGGTGAATGCAAAAAAGGAGAATACATTAACCATCAGCTCATGCTAAACTTTTCACATTGATGATTGTTTTAATTCATTTAAAATAATATTATTTCCAAAGGAAAATAATATAAGAAGAATGTCTCCAGTATACTGTAGGAAATATAGTGTGAGTAGAACTTCTCAAAAATAATTTAAAAATTCAATATTAAATTTCTTAAAATCATTTATTTCTGAATTAAAACCCTGAGTCAAAGAAATTATAATTATATTGCCTTAATTATATTGCCTGCAAAATATTTATCATGACTCATAATAATTTAGGAACCTATTGATATTATTTAAACTACTGTGAAATATTTTATTATTGGTAGAGCAACAATTACCTAACGTGAAATTGAAGAATTCCAAGGTACAGATTAGGGGAAAAATGATTTACTGATTTATTCCTAGAAAATACTATAGCTTTCTTATCAATTCAAACTATCAGTGATGTAATTCTGTGTAAATTTTTTCATTTAAATTTCTTACTATGGGGGAAAGTGATAATGTTTATGACCATGTGGCTAAGGAAACATTTTTCTTTAGAAATCAATCACCTGTTGTCGGTATCTGCGGTTAAAGACCAGCAAAATAAGTGTTACCAAATGAGAAGCCATACTGCAAAGCATGTTCTATGCTTCAGAATTATATCTTTTTTCTGATTATTTAAAGTTCTTCTGTAACTTCCAGGACTGCTTCAAAAATAGATAAGTATACTACTAATGTCTGTTAGTTCATCAAAAAGAACAGTACATGTTTTCAGTGATTAATTGTTTGATCACTCCTTTCAGGCCTAAATCTCATAATCTGAACAACTACTTTTAAGATAACAGTATGCAATATATTAGCTAGAGTTAATTTCCTATTATTTTGTTTTGAAATTCTACATCATTTTTATTCTCTTTTGTTTTTAAAATTAAAAAATATCAAAAACAATTTTGTTTGCCATTTCACAGGTCTTTGGGAAAAATTATAAAGGGCTTTTATGTGACTTTCTGAGATGATTGTTTTATTATAATCAGAGAGAATGACAGTCTTTTCTTCATGTAATGATGTTACATTTTATGAGATTTCAAGGCAATGGAATCATTTTTGATGCCAGATGTTACTTATGAAGCAATGGATGATCGATCTTAATCACAGATCAGTCATCTATGAAAGTGTGATGTCTTTCCAATGACATTCTCCATAATCAGAACTAAGACACTGAAAAATAAGTGCAACTCATGATAAATATCCATCCTGGATTTTTTCATTAATGCATGAAAGAAAGAAGAAGAAAAAACTTAGCGGGAATGCAGTGATACAATACACCTGGCTCTGAGCAGGAACAGATAAACCACAATTTTCTTGATAGATGAATTCCTGAACATTTGTATATAAATTAAATAAAATCTTTATCCCTAAATGTTATTCTCTCAAGATCAAGCAGCCTTCAGGATATGAAGGAGGAAGATTTATTCTTGTTCATGATTTAGATCTAAAATGTCCCTCAAAAGTCCTATATGTTCAGAGGTAGGGCTAGTAGAAGAGATGAGTCACTGAAGGAGTGACCATCCTACAAGGGTATATTTTTGTCTTCTCTCTGTCACATCTTCTCTCTGTCTCTGTCTGTCTCTCTGTCTCATTCTCCCCATACCCCACTGTGCTTCCTGACTGCCATATGTGAAGCAGCTGTAACCCACTAGGCCTTTCCACCATGCCAGTTCTGCCTTGGAGCCAGCTAAATATGGACTACACCCTGTAAAACCGTTAGTCAAGCAGACCTCTGCTCCTTTTATTTTCTGAGGTCAAGTATTGTTTTCCTAGCAGTGGAAAGAAACTAAGGTGCTCCATGGTTTCTTTTTTTTTTACTTTTTCTTTTTTCTTTAGGAATTATAAGAAGCATTTCATGTGCCAACTTTTCAGAACATTATTTATTTTATGTCTTGTAGAATATTTTCCCATGCTGGCTTATAGTTGTTTTCATACATGTTATCTCTGCTACATGAAAAGTCTCAAAATATTATAAATTAGGCACAATTGAAAAATATTTACTGAAGCAGAAATGTTTCCAAATTCTGTATATAAAATATGAACACAAGATCACCTTTAGAAACATCTTTTTAAGTCTTACATATTAATCAGCCTTAATAATAAGCAGTCAATTATATCAGGAGGTATTTTCAAGGGAACAATAAAAGATGACCCTGTGTGTCCTGACTGTCTGCTTCTTGCAAATATCTTGATTTAGATTTAGTTCCTGAGGGAAAGATGGATAAATTTATGTAGTCTTCATGGTGACTTTTTTGAGAAGAGAAATCATGCCTTTAACCCTAAATTCCAATGTAATAGATGCTCTGATGGACAACATGGTCTCTAGAAGAACTGCTAATAAAAAAAGAAATAGGGACGACAAATAATGAAACACAGCCAAACCAAGACAGTGTCAGGACCAATGTTTCAGTCTCAAAAAAAAAAAAAAAAAAAAAAAAAAAAAAAAAAAAAAAAAAAAAAAAAAAAACTAAAAGACTGACAGAGCAAAGTTGATTCCACCCCCCCCAGAAGTGGTCAGTTTTTAAGAATAATGCCTAGGTAAAAAGAAAAAAGTAAACCTGCGACAGTCCTTGAGACCGTACCTCTGCTGAAGCTTGTGATAAGATTTGAACAGAGTATTTTTCAACACAGTGTGAACAAAGCTGTGTTTGTGTATGGCATGTAAGCTCAACCAAAGAGTTACAGAGGACTTGAAAGCACACCTGAGTCTTTTGATGGGGTACCATCTTTGTTGGGACAAGTTGAAAGAGAAAATCTTGATGAAAGAGATAATATGTTCTGCTAATTGGGGCAAAAGTGCTTGATCAAATAATTTGGAGCAGGAATGAATAGAGATGATATAACCTTTATATTACATGCTTTAAATAGTATTTTCTTCAATAAATATTTATGCTTATATCATCATTTTACATCAAGGTTGCTATTTAAAGTTTTAAAGGGAGGGATATATGTGATTTTTGGCAATTCAGACTGAGATCATTACACAGTTATAAACAGCTCTTCTATGATACCAATAATAGTTGATTCTGATATCTGATTACATATTAGGTCTTAGATTATTTTCCTGATTGATTTTTTTGTCTTTTTGAGACAAGGTCTCACTTTGCAGTTCAGGCTGGTCTTGAACTCACTTTGTAGCCCAGGCTGGCCTCAAACTCACAACGCTCCTCCTGCCTCAGCCTCCCAAGTACTGGGATTACAGGCATGCACCACCACACCCAGCTCTCCTTATTGAATTTTTATACTAGAACTACACTTTCTCAATACTTTGGTTTTAACTCCCACATTTAATAGCAAGAGGTATGACTTTTTGGAAATAAGTAAATAAAAACTAGGGACTACAATTAAAGACTATACAAAAGGAAAGCAGGTGAAAGTCTATTCCTGTAGGTGACAAAAAAATATAAGAGGACAACAAACTAAGTTTTTGAAAGCTAAAGTAGAGAAAATGGAGAGCACATAAACATTTATCTTAGAAAGAATACACTAACTTTTCCAGATATAGATATGGTCATTGGCATTTTACACCATCTGAGAAGATTCAGAGATGCTAAATAGAATATTTTTCAATTTTTGTTTGAAAGCACTGGAGAGCTACCACAAGCAGAAGAATTTGGAGATCAAAATCCTAAAGAAAACAAGGATAGAAATTCACCTGGTATTTTTCATGCCTTTTCCTCAGCAAGCATTTGCAGTTGTCAGGTGTGACCTAGATTCAAGCTGAAGAAAAATAGAAAGCAGTAGCCAAGAAGCTAAGCAGAACTGAGGCAATTCTACAGGTATGTTCATAACACTGGAGTTCAGAAACCACAAAAAATTATCAAGATTTTTTTGGAAATTATATTGTGGTTATAAGAGGTAATTACATAGTACTTTCTTTATACAAGCTTAAATGAGATTATCTAAATCTCTCTTGAAAATAATTTTCTAGAAACAACATTAGAAGATACTATTCAGAACCTCAATAGTCTCAAAATTTATTCATCACATTGTCTACACTTCAAATAATGGCTTTTCTATGAGACTGAGATATTAAAAAGCAGAGGGAAAAATAGATAAGAGAATTATATCACATTATAATTATCAAACACAGGATTTTGAATACTTGTTATTCATATATCTAAGGAAATAAAATAATGCAGAAGTTAAAAATCCATAAAAAAGAATAAAAAAATTTAAAAGTAAAACTTTCAATAACTGAAATTGAAGGCACAATAAATAGACTAAATAACAAGTTGGACATAGCTAAAATGAAGATAAATAAAACAAAAATAGATCAAAATAAACTATACACTGAGGCATATAGAGAAAAAGAAGACAAAACAAAATTTAGGAATACAATAAAAATACAATTACAATCTAAAGAGCTACATTTGCAAATTGAGAAGAAAAATGTTTTCAAAATGAAAGGATAATAAACCAGTTTATGGTATTTATTATGAAATCAGCTTTCAAGATACTTGATCCTTTTTCTCAACACAAAATTACTTTTAAATCTTGATTTCATAGTAACAATAAAAATCATCTCTATGTATTTTAAACATTTAATTATCACAAAACTAGAGATAAATGTGAATATTTTGATTCTTCAGTTGAGAGTGACTGAGAGTAATTAAATCATTTGTCCTTAGCCACAAATCTAGTATGTGCCAAAGCAATATTTTAACCCCACTCTATCATTATGAAACCAAACTCCTCATCATTATGCATATATTAATATGAATGATTAATGAAACTTTTATATGGAAATGTTGATCAAAATCTTTCCCAAAGAAATTAAAAATATGACCTTAAATTTTTAATTTCAATTTTTTTCACTAGACAAAAGAATATGGTGAAATATTGTAAAAAACAAAATAGAGACAAAGTTGATTGCTTAGGAAAGATTCAGCACTCACAGATGCCAAAAAGCTCTCACCCAGGCATGAGTGGTCAGCTCTGCCATTGGCTCTCACAGCTACAAGAGAATCCTGTCAACTAATCCTTTTTATTGGTTGAGGTAGTTTGATTTGCTCTACTTTCATTAAGGGTAAAAAATTTATAAGAGAAGTTTTGGACAAATTGCCTTTGGACAAGTAATAGGACAAAATAATAATCTCTTGTTATTAAGCATTTATAATATGTCAATTAGTTTATAACCATTATTTTGTTTAAATCATAAATGGTACAAAAACCACACTCTGTTGTGAAAGTCAAAAAAACCATAACTACTGGGGGGTGATTGAGAATGTATCTGTTGGACAGGTCTAGAATCAAGCTAGCGTATTCCAGCATCAAAAGAGCTAACAGAACTAGAAAGCTATCTGAATTTTATTTAGTTAATTATAATCTGCACACATGCAAGAAATAGACTGATAATTAATTTCTATATTGCAAAGTTAAATTCAATACATTGAAGAGTTAAAATTTATTATTTACTCATAGGATTAGAAAACCTCCTAAAGCATCATACATAATTCCTACTATTTGATCTTTGCAATAACCATGCAAGGTAGGTATTATCATCCATATTTTATAGATTAAAAAGCTGAAGCTCAGAAATATTAAGAAACCTCTTTAATGATTATGGATATAGATACAGTCAGACTCCTTGCCATGGCTGTAATTTTCTTTTAGGAGGTATATTCATATTAATAAGAGCACAGTTAATTTCTTTTAAGACAGATAAATAAAATTCTTTAACAACATGAAACTTTATTTCTCAATTACATGCAATCCAGAGCTAGGAAGACGCTTGCAGCCTGCCATGGCAACTCACACCAGTGACACTAGCACTTTAAGAGGCTGAGGCAAGGGGATCCTAAGTTTGAGAACAGACAGCAATTCAGTGACTTAGTGAAACCATGGCTCAAAACAAAAGAAATTTAAGAAGAACTGCGGATGTATCTCAGGGAAAGGTCCTGGGTTCCTTCTCCAGTATCACCACCAGGAGAAGGAGGAGGAGGAGGAAAAGTAGAAGGGGAAGGGGAGGGAAAGGGAGAAGAGAAGAGGAGAAAGGGGCAGAGAAGAGCAAGAACAAGAGCAAAATGAACAAGAAGAGGAGGGGAGGGAAGAGGAGAGATGTCAGGGAAGTTCAAGAAGGGAAGAGGGAGAAAGAGGAAGAAAAAATCAGAGACAAAATAGAAGGAGAGCCTCCACTCTCTCAGCACACCATTTTGTCTTAGGTCCAAGAACACTGTTCTCATGCTCAACTTGGCTCTAAAAGAAGTGAGTCCATTGATAAAGGCAGGACTGCAAAGTGTATAAAGAGTTACACAATAATGTGGAAGAGCAACTGATAAACATGATGAGTATATTTATTTTGGCAATAGACAAGGCCATGCATATATAAAGCACGGGAACAAGTTTTGCTACATGCAGTGGAAATGTGCATGGTGTCTTTATGCAGGTTTATTAAAGTATGCTATAAGGGTTAATATTTTTCTTTTGTACACGAAACATGTCAGGGATTATTCTTAGCAAAACACCATTTCTGTATCTAACAAATAAATCCAGTGTTTTTCAATTAAAACAAATAAACAATATCAGTATATCTAGTAACTAATAAAGTAATTATTCTATTAATTAATGAATATTTTTTAAATGGTGAAATCTCCCATTATGATCCTATTTAATCTAGTTGGTATATAAATCTTTCACTATATTGCATGAAAAATATTGGCAATAAATAGGAGATTATTTTTCACTTTGAAATATACTTGGAGTTAAGGGAAAAGGCAAATTCAAAATAGAATATGAGTGAAAAATATTACTTCATGATAGCAGTGATACTTGAAAAGATCATTGAAATGACTGTAACTTGCTCCAGTGATACATCTCAGGGACATGTTTAATATCTTGAAGGCCTGAAGCCATCATTTCAGTATCAAAATTTCACAGTTTTTATTACTAAAGACAAAAGCAAAACAATGTTTTCATAGTATTTCTATGTGTTTGTAGTTTTGCTTTTACATACATTTGACTTTTTTTTGTTAATTGCAAAATGAAATAGATTTTTGCAAACATAATCACTGGACACACTTACAGACACTGAGACATGCTTCAACAGAACAGATTTCCCTGAGCTGAAAGTATCCAAAGTGAACCAGGAGTTAGTGTATCCAGAGTATAAATGGAAGAGTCTACATGATTCAGAAGAAAGCTGGGTTCTGAATATCTGAAATGACCTGATTGTTAAAGCCATTATTAGTACTTTTTTGTGATTTTGTGATATTCTAATTTAGTTTAAAAAGAAAAACAAGAAATTGGCTAGATGATAATTCTAATCTATGACACAAGCAAATTAGCTTAATATTAACATATGGGAAAAAAAACTTCAAACATCATTCTATCACCAGTATGGAGTTTGTATAATCACCACTATAAAATATTATTTCAAAAAATTTAAAACATAATTAATCTGTAGTTGATAAATTACATGTATGTTAAATGCTTTCAAGAGTTTTATGGATTCTAAAAGTTGAAAAAAGTGTTTTAAATTTTATCCAATGATTCCCATTATATTGTTTAGGGATGATTTACAGAATCAAGGAAAATTGTATTTGACATTTACTTCAACATCTAAACAAACAGAAATTCTAAATGTGAGAAAGAGTAGAAATCACATGGTAAATTGCAGAATAGAGCAAATTTGAATATAATTTTATTTTATTCCTAAACTTTCAACTCTATCAATTTTAATCAAAGTCTATTTTAATAATCTATTATTAAAATGTCTGCTTTTAAATTTGGGATTTTCATAACATGAACTATTTTTTCTGTTGATCTTTACACTATTTTTACTAATTTTTTCATTGAATTTTCTAACCCAGCTTTATATCCATTCAAGAGTGAGTTAATAAAGAGCATTACAATTTAATTGTACTCTGAATAATATTTATCCTTTATTATTATACCAACAACCATGTCATAGGAATACTTATACTGGCTTAGTAAAATTAATTCTATATAAAAATGACATTTGCCATTATTTTGGGAAACATATTCCCTTTATTTATATAACAAAGGTGTTTTTTTTTTATATTCTCACCAACATTATGTTTTAGTAATTTCTAGACTCACATAACAATCACAAAAATAACAAAGAATGCAGAATCTGCTGTGACCTCCCTAGTAGATGCCCCCTAGTTTCAAAACAGGCATGTAGTAGCTGCAAAGCAAGATGAATAGAGCAGAAGAAGATCATTAGAAGAAACAATGTGGCACTCATCATTTTGTGCTGTCACAACACCATCTGTGTTGCACCAGACCAAAGTAACTTTGACATGACAAATAAACCTCTTAGGGAAATGGGAATTCTATTAATTGTTCCACTGTCTGACCAAACACTCGTGCTAGGTTCTCCTCTAATGCAGTGCCATACACAATTGTTATTATTGAACTAACGGTAGCAATGCATTATGATTTTTAAAATAACATTTATTTCCTCTGGATGAAAAATAAGATTTAAAGTATCGCAATTTCATGGGAGTGGTATAAATATATGCAACTTTATAACTGTATTTATACCTCATCTGGGGGACTGACTCCAGAAATAAATACTGCTTTCTTCACCCTGCTAATAAATATTGTTCAGTGAGACTACATCATACATCCTCAAGGCAGTCATTGGCTTCTACAGCAAAAAAGGGTGAGATCAGTGGTTCGAGTAACTTTTGACCTATAGACACTGACCTTTCCTTGAGCATTACTATTATCAGCAACAACAATAATGGCAAATAATGTCTATTACAGGTTTATATATGACACATTCCATGAAAATTAGTATGTGTATTATCTCATTTAAGCCTCAGGACAATCCTGTCATCCTTTCAGTAAGCCTTTTATTAGAACAGCAGCTATCAAACATTCTTGGTCAAACATCAAATGATCAAATAGTATTTTCAGCTTTGCAGTTTTACAGTTCCTGCTACAACTCTTCAATAACTATCATGCTGCAAAAACTGTATATGTGGGTATATTCAATAAAAATAAAAGGAAAAGTAAACAGTGAGCTGGATTTTGTCTGTGGGTCATTGTTTTTCTACCTCTGTTCCAAACAATGCAATTAACAAAACTAAATAACTCACCCAAGTCACTAAGTGATGACATTAACATTTGAAAACAGACTTCTGAACTGTGTGACACCTTCAGCAATGAATGGAAAGATTGAGAAAATGTGCAAAATCCAATGCCTTAACAACTGGTACTGGAATTTCTCTCAAAGAAAAAATGCATTTGTTTTAAAGGAGTCTTGATACAGTACTCAGTTCTCTGAGAAAGCTGAAAACCAGAAGACAAGTGTCAGCAGGCCTGAAAGGAAAATAGATACGAACAGACATTTTGAGGTGCAGCAAGAGAGAAAAGAGAGAACAGCTAAATGTGTGGTGGGTGATTATAGCCTGAAATATTTAAAAGCCAACAGACACGAATGATTTTAGAAAAGGGCCTGGGAATTTATAAAATGTTGTTACATAGGCTGCAAGGAATAGAAAGAGTGCTCCAACAGGCTTAAAAAATATAGAAAGACATTTGCTCACCATAGTCTAAACCAAAGGTAGAAGAGGTTTCATGTTTGGAATAATCAAAGCTTCAGCTCTGTTTTTCTGCCTTTCCTCACCTTTCCCCCTTCTCTGTGTCACCTCTATTATTAGAAAGGCTTTCTCTGCACCACCAAGATGACTGCCTGCACCAACTATGGCAGCGTCTTCCTCATTCCCATAAAGTGAAGATAAGAAAAGAAACCAGTTTCCTGACAAGCACAGATATTTCTTCTAATTTCTCTTCCAACTTGATTAGCCTAAATCCCCTGAATTAATAATTAGCCCAGCAAAGGTCCCAACTGTGCAAGGTTTAATTATGGATTACTAAACCATTCTTTAGAAAAGAGAATGGATTTCCCAACTTTGCCCTATTACATTACCCAGGCTCTCTGTAGCTTCAAATGTGGCCATTTCACCAGTCAGATAGGCTGTAGAGAGGGAGATGGTAGCTATCTGAGCAAATTAGGGTTCTTTTAGGAATGCAGAAGGAGAGACTAAACATAGAGGAAGGCAATGTACAACTCTAATTCATATGATAAAATGCTTACGTAGGTAGGTCTGAAACAAGACTGACACTAGACAAAAACATCAAACAAGCAAAACAAGTGGAGTTCACTATTAACACAGAGGTTACTTCTACCATAGAAACTATCACACTGATTATAGGTCAGCAAGCACTTAGGGTTTACATGCCTGGCAATGTGACAGAGCCACAGTACAAAGAAAAATGTACAGTGCCTGGTGGATGACAGCACACAAACATTCTGGAACAATCTAATAGTAGATAAATGAGGGTGTACCTGGATACTACAGGAGTACCCCACATACAAACTCAAGAGTCAGAGAAAGTATCTAAAAGAAGTGATTTCAATGTTCTTTGTCAATTTCACAAATAGAAATTAAAACTATATAACAAATTAAAATACACATTCAAATATGTTCCAAAATAAAATGTTTTCCCTACAGAAGCCAAGATGTGGCTAATCATCTCTCACAATGTCACAATGTTCCTGAAAAGTGTTATGCTAGTCACTAGTAACACCTAGAAGTGATATGGGCAGAAATTATACACAAACACCAAGAGGCATACATATACAGTCAATATAGACTTCTCCTTAGCATCTTAGAATGTGCATGTTCACATTCATAGACGGCCTCTTACAAATCTAGAAAATCAAGTGCAAATATCAGAGGTAAAGCTATGTGGCAAACATATAAATGTAATTTTGATTTGGACCGAAAAAAATTAGCAAAATTTCTGTGGCATCCTTTAATGTGTAATTTACCTACAAATGAGAACATATTTTACCTATGAGGTATTTGTTTTCTTAGTAATGGAACCTGGCATAACTTGCTGTGAAGAAAGCTTGAACTTGTGCTTAAGAAAAGCACTCGTGGTTACAGGTAGCTGAACATTTACAGGCGATATCACTCAATCTACTCAATTTAGAGTGTAGGAAGGACCACATTAAAGGGTAAAGGAAAGAAGACTGAAAGCATAAATGCCTTTAAATTATTTCTCCCTAGGTAAAATTACAATGCCATGACTTTCAAGCATATATTAAAAATTCAACAATATATTGGCCTTTTTTGGAATTATTTTAAGATTGGGTTTTTCAGTTATAATACTATAACTATTGATAATTATATAACTATTATTATGTAACTATATAACAATAATTATATAACTACATATCAACTATAACTATTGATAATATAATACTATTGATATTTGGGATAGTTGTTTATTATGGAAGCTGTTCTGCACATTGCAGGATGTTTAATAATATCACTAACCACTACTTACTAGGTGCCAATAGCATTTCCTAGAAGTGACAATCAAAAAAAGTCTCCAGCCATTGTTAAATATCTCCAGGAGAACAAAATGTCTCTAATTTGTGAACTTCTACTTTAATGAATAATTTTATTTAAGAAACATAAAGTAACAGTTCTCTGTAGTTTGATAATAATTAATAAATAAATTTCTATTATTAGTTTTCAATATATAAACAATCATTTATGGAAAATGATGAGCAGCCCTGCTTCCCAAGTTCAACTACAGAATATCTTCAAAATCTTTATAAAGATAGATTAATAAATAGTTTTATGGTCATGAGAAGCATGGAGTCAATAAAGATAAAAGGCAACTTGCAATTATTCCAAAACTGATTATAACATATGAAATTCTAGTTAGCATGTGAGAAAGAGACTTGAATCATCCAAAAATATGGAGACTAAATGGTGAGGGAAATAACAACATGATCCAGGAAAAACAAAGTAAAATATAGTACCTAACAGCAATCAAAAACTAGAAGTACCTAGAAGATTCAAAATAGAGTATAAAAAACAAAAAACAATGATTTCCAGAAAAACAAAGGCTAAGTAATTGCCAGAACTCTCCTTTTGTCAGAGACTTGTTGATTGAATTATCCCCAGGGAATCTAGGTACTACAGAAAAGGTAGAAACTACACTGGCTATTAGAATCTTAGGATTTTGTTTTTAATCATCTCATAAAAAAGTGTCATTAGGTGGGACCTGATTTCTGCTTTAAGAATCACGCAAATATTTTCCATGTGAAAATTAACATATGCTTATTTCCTTATCATCCTCTTGAGTATGGCTCCCCACTCAACATGTCTAACACACTCTCTGCCACATTATAGGCTCAAATAGATCTCTAAATATTAAATAATTTAATATTGGATAAATACCTTCTCATTTTTCCATCACCACAAAAACCAATATTCCACAAAAAAACTTTCAGCAAGAAAAATTCTCTTTAATGATCTGTATCTTTTGTGACATTTCATAATGTTCAATACTTTAAAAAATGAAATAAGATTCTAAAATGTTTGACTTTCCATGACTGAATAATATTTACAATAGCACTTTTAATATTCTAGCACTCACCAAAAATGTACTGCAAATGTTAGATAAGGAGTGTAGTGTTTTTTTAAAAAATATGTGAACCCAAAACCAATACCATACAGCAAAAAAAAAAAAACTACAAACTATAATACATAGTATTGTAAAGCACTGTTGCCTGTGAAATAAACCAATGGTAGTGCACAAGTTTAAAGTAACTCATCTTGAGTGACCAAGTCTCCTGCATTCTTGTGGCTTGATTATAGAGGAAATCCAGAGCAGTTCTGGTCTTGTATTATCCTTCATGTTTTAGGACTTCACTTGCTTAAGTGTTAGGGCTCCCTAGAATTGTTAAACAAAATAATAGTTAGTATTCTACACTCAGGGGGCTCACACATTCTCAGGTCATACAGCAGGGAGTCAAGGCCAGATCCACTATGAGAGGTACAGAAAATAGTATTTCCTTTCATGTTCCTATAAGACAGAGAGTCCAATAATTTTCAGTCCTGCTCACATATTATAATCACCTGTAAAGTTTTAAAAAGCTCTGCAGTCCAGATGCTGTTCTCAGAAATTCATATTTAATTGGTCTGGGTTGGGGCCAGAGACTCAATAGTTTAGAATCATCTGCACATAATTTCAGGATAAGACACTGAGATACAGGTGTAAGTGAAAACCAAACAAGCAGTATTAAAAATGAGAAGAAATACTCTTCTTATTTGACAGTTTAGTTCATTAGGTCTATTACACTCTAAAACTGCAAGGCAAATTCTGTCAGTCTGCATTAGTGTTTGAAATATTACAAACTCTTGAATGAGAATTTTGGTTGTGCAGAGCAATATGAATTTCAAATGTACTCTCTTTTTCTCTTAGGGATCACTTTGAAAACACTGTAAAAAATTTTAAAACATTCTTCAATATTAAAGATGCAGCAGTTAGTTGCGAAAATCAATATGGTTCTTTCAGAGAGAAAATTCCCCACATCCAAAGCTACTGGCACATAAAATGTAGATAAAGATCTGGCTAAGTCCACTATAAATCAGTTGTGAGGGCAGTAATGTCACTACCAAATGAAGTGGACATGAAATAATCAATATTCTGAATAAAATTGGAAATGTAAAAGCAAATGATTGCTTTTTAACTGAATTTTGCCATTACATTAGTTTTATACAAACATCAAAAGTAATCTGTATTGTTCAAAATGCATTTATTTTTAACCAACCACACATGTTTTTAAATGATAATATAATTAAGTAGTCCAGAATGTCTGTTAAAATAAAATGTTTAACAGTCGTGTTGTTTTTTCCATTATAGTCATGGAAGTTTTCTCAACTAAAAATCAAAAGTAGTTATAAGAGTTTTATCAATTAAAAATTGAAAGAAGAAACTTAAAAAGCCTTGCTAATGCTAGGTAAAAAACACTATGTACTGCCTTATAATTTTGTTTGGACGCTCGGATATAAGTAAACTTTTATTAACTTTCAATTTATTAATTGATTGATGAATAAGGCTAAATAATGGAAAACAAAATTTATGGCTACTCGTCTCCTTCAGTTCAGATGATGAGATGGATTCAGTTGAACCAAACACTAAATCTAGGCATATGTACTTTGGGCTTGCTTTTTGGAATATATTTTAAAGAACGAAGGAGATTTTATATTATGCACTCAAATTTGAAAGGTTAGAACAAATTTTAAAAACAAGCTAAAAACTGTCTACTACTTTTTGTTTGAGACGGATTTCATGGTTCTTTGATGACTCTTCAAGATGAAGGATGTGACTATATTTAAAATGGTTACTAGAAAACATCTGCTCAAAAGATACAGTTCACATTCCTTAAAATTTCAATGTTCTTCTTGGGTATGGACTGTACTGTGTCCTTCCCAAAATTCATAAAGTCGAAGCCTTACCTTTAATGCATCTGTATTTGGAGACAGTGTCTTCAAGGACTTAATTGTCACAAAGTAATGTCCTCATCCAAAACACTGATAGCAGTGAAAGAATAGGACCACAAACCAGAGATCACTTTTCTTCCACAAACACAGAGCAGAAAAATGAGGTGAGACCACAGTGGGAAGGTGGCCACCTGGGTGCCGGGAAGAAAGCCCCTTGCAGGAACCAGCCTCCGTGGCCCTTGATCTTGGACTTGTCTCTGGTACCAGGAGAAAATAAAACTCTTGTTTTTCAAGCCAACCAATCTATGCTGTTTTGTTGAGGGAGCCAGCACAAAGTAGTGCACGCTACATCTTCTGTTTCTGGCTTACTTAGTCAACACTACACATCTATTGGCACCTGTTATTCTTATGTGTATAGCAGCTCATTCATTCAACAAATATTTCTACTGGGTGCAAGGAACTGTTCAGTTCCAAAGTTATTGCTCTCCACAGAATTCTAAAATCAGATGTTCTTTTTCATCCACAAGAGAGACTAGAAGTAGAATATCTTCTTTACTCTCTTCACTCTTCTTAAAAAGCACCAAATTATAAAGTCGAGACACAAACACAGGTCTAAGTGTTGCCTTCCCCCACCCTTGGCCCTCTGCCAAAGAAAAAGAACTATTTTTCAGGTACTATTATCCCCAGGGCTGGAGATTAAACCCAGGCCGCACATATGTAGACAAGGCGAGCTACATCTCCAGACATACACATATGAATTTATTTAACAAACATACAGAACATAATAGTAGTGGTTTAATATTATTCCACAGACCATGAAATGGATAAAAAAAAAGATGTGGTATTTTTATATAATGGAGTCTCAGCTATAAGGAAGGATTAAACTCAAGGCTTTTATAGGTAAGTGCATGCAACTTGAGACCATACTCATGAGTGAAATAAATCAGACTCGCATGTGTAAAAATTTACATGTATGATAGATTTCTTGTATGTATATATATATATATATATATATATATACAAGATAGATATTTATACTGCTAATCTCAGTTCATCAAAAAATGATCTGTGCTTTCATTGATCATTTTTCATGCCTGTATCTTATAATCTCAGCAACTACTTTGAAAATAACAATATGCAATACATTAACTGTTGTTAAACTCCTATTATATTGTTTTGAAATTCTGTATGATCATTTTTGTTCTTTTTTCATTTTAAAATAAAAAGAAAGATTATTCCATAGATTTAAGTTTAAAATGCAATAATAGAAATTTTTGAATGTGGAACTTTGGCCTCAAAAGATAGACTTAGATTATCTCAGTTATAACAATTTTTATCTTCATAACATTTCTATAAGCACTGAGAGACATGTTGATATTTAATCTTTCCTGAGCTATAACTTGACTATTCTAGCAGCTCATGTAAAATGTAAGATAGTCTCAGAATCCAGAGGCACAGGATGAATAAAATAGAGAATTATATCTAAATACAATAATGGTGAAAGATAACCAAAAATAGTATTTAAACTCATGTATCATCTACAGAATAGAAACGAGTCTTTCATTAGGCCTCCTGTATGGTAATTTCCATGACACCTACCATTTTCTTTTCAATTAGGAGGTGATGTGCAACACAGTGCTAATGCTGAAATCTATCATACATGTAAATTTTGATTTTCTTTGTTTAATTTTGTAAACACGTGTATTCCATACCATGGTCATGTGATCATGATTTTAAAATATGTAGCTTAATCTGTCATCTTCATGGCACAGTAACTTGAATAGGTTATATTTGGAACAAATGCTTAGCTCATACAACAGTAATTATAGTAAGAAACAGAACAGCACTAAACTAACACATTCTCAGTGTACATCTACAGTTTTAATTTAGACTCTAAAAATACTCATTTAAGGGTATAAATGCCAAGTAATATTTTAGATCTGGCCAAATTTGTAGGACTTGCAAAATTTTACAAGCTCTAAATTGTAAATGATATTTCCCTTTCTCTTATTTTGTTTGGGTTGCAAATTAAATGACATTTTCAAACATATTTCCAACTTAAATTAGTGTTTCTCTGCTATGAAAACATGATTTCTCATCTTGGAGAAACTCAACATTTCTGACTCTGCAGGGCTTTCATGGACGCAATAGCTAGGTGTGAAGTTCTCTGTGACAATGCGCTCTCTCCCAGGAAGATAAGGGAACAAACCTGAGTCAGAACAATGCAATTCATATGGCATAATAGACCCTTCTATAATTAAGCTCTATTTAAACTCCTGATTTATGTTTAGTCAGTCTGCAAAAGAACTAAGCTTGTGGAAAGTTTATAATATATGCATTTGTACAGGTTTTGCATCTCTATATCTGCATGTTTTAATTTCTCATAAATATCTTCAGCTCAATATTCTAGGAAATAAAGCTATTAAAAACAACAGAGATCATGGAGAGTGGGAAAAAGGGAGGAAACTGCAATTTCTAAAATTTTAATTGTACAGTAGTTTTCAAAACATGTTTGATGATCAATCATATTTTTATTTTAAGTGGTAACTGAGATAGCTCTAGTTGCTATAACATAATACTGAGAGTCTGGCTTAACCAACAGGAATTTATTTCTTATGGTTCTGAAGACTGCAGGTCCAGGCATGACCACTATCTGGTAGGGGTGCTCTTCCTGGTTTGTAGATGGCTCCCCATGTAATAACATGGCTAAAAACTAAGCTTGCTGATACCTCTTCATGCTCTTATAACATATTTAAACTTAATACCTCCATAAGGTCTTACCTCCAAATGCAGTAACACTGGGAGTTGGGACTTCACCATATGAATTTCAGGAACATTCATAATAGGAATATGCTACCTCATAGAGCCAAAAGGTCTCAGTATAGTGAGTGTGACATTGATATGGCTTAACTAGTAGCCTGGAAGTTTACTCACAGACAGTGGACTAACCTGAAAGATCTTAAACTTTTCCTGTGGTCAGAAGAAAGCACATACTACTTGCTAAGTAGTAAGATTGTAGGACACTTCCTGCTCTGCTCTGTAGGAACAGTAAAATTGCAGCACAGCCTGAAAAAAACCCTTTCACATAAAATCCTGCAAATAAATGATGCATGTTGAGAATTTCAGTACACTAATCTTCTCAGACCACTCATATTCCAGATTGGATTATCTTAGATACTTGTTCACAAAAAACACCTGCAAAATAAGCATATCAAATAACAAATATTTTCTGAGCTCTTATTATGTGAAACCATTACTAGCCATTACAAGAGAGCTCTTCTACAAGATCTATATGGCTATTTCCAATAGTTTTAGCACCAATAACCACCATACATCCAAAGAATCATGTAATGGCCACATTTCTGCACATGGGAACTTTTATTGCTAATATAAAATGAAAGGGACATTGCTGCAAGTAAAGTAATGGATCAAGCAACAATATATTCTACTTACCAAAAAAGTACAACTTCTCCTAAAGATTTGCTTAAAGCTTCATCACTTTATCTTCTCTGCTTCCCTTTTGTGGAAGTAAAAAGGAATACAGGCTAAGGAACAAGCTTTCCTATGATACAATCACCCAAAGCTAGCATCAGGAAACACAGCTGTGCCTCTCCTAGGCTCAAGAGAAGGTGTCAGAACTACAGAGACCATGCCTGTTTCTTAAGTCCTGGTGCGACCATTAGGTAAGAATATGACCTTCGGTTCGTCATCTAGCAGATCCCCCACATAATCAGAACTTTGAGTAAGAGAAATATGGTCAGTCCCTTCAGCGGTGAATTCAATGATCTATTTCTAAAAGTTCTTTCAAACTCACACAACATGCTTAATTTTAGTTTGTAGAATGTTTTAATACAATATGGCATAAAATTTTACAGCCATGAGTCAAAAATTTAGCACAAACTTGCAACTATTGGCTTGCTCTTCTTAACAGAGAAAGGTGGGAAACATGTACAGTCAGAGTTGAAATTATTTTCCTCTCTCACTGTACATGACTAACAATTGAGTTATTCAGTATCCCAGGCTCTGAATGTGCTGACATATCACGAGGGATTGCCTGGACATTTTAATTGCCTCTATTACACAAAGCCCACACAGCCCGTGTTTTTACAAAGTGCTACAGTACTTTAACCAAATGTTGTGAGGCCCCAGGGTCTCTGTACATTCTCCTGCAAAAGGACAAACTCCAAGACTGGGTTTATGTCAAAGATCATATTTTCTTTCCTGAATATATTCAGTTATAAAACTGAGCCTTACAAACATTATTTACTCTCCCTTGAAAGCCTTAAAAACTGAGAATCTGATAATATGTTGAAATTGTACTCAAAACAAAACTTTTTACCCTAAGCCTCCAGATTTCTCATACACCACATTTTTCAACTTTATTGTTCTCACTATTTGCTTTTTACTTTCTGAAAGTATCCTGTGGTAAGACATGGCATTCTGCCCTTGAGAAGTGAGTGCAAGTTGCTATATTTTCTTTCTTGGCCATCTCATGAGACAGGCAGTGAAATGCCAAGAATAATGTAAACTGTACAGGAAAATACCATGACGTACTACGCCTAGAAATATCTCAGCCTAATAGGTGTTGTGCCATTAACAGTGAATTTTATGGAGGTAAGGAGATGTAAATCTGTCGTATAGGCAAAGATTTATAACAATACCCACTTTGGTGGATGATTTTCATCACAGTTAGTATCATCAGGGAACTTGCAAGTTTTCTCAAGTCTCTTAAGTCATGAAGGCCTCCTTACATAGTCCAAGGTTGGTCTCTCGACTTTCTTGGAGTTGATGTTCATGATGCACTTTGCCAACTCTCCTTTCTCTTATTACTGATGCGATTTCAGTCAGTGGGGTGAAGATTTAGTTAAAAAGAACTGGTTTAAGATGCTAGTGAAAACAACTTAATTAAATAACTTTTCTACAAATGATGCATTTCTGATGTTTGCCAAAGTGTTAACACAAATCCTTTATAATCAGGACATAACTTTCATTTTCAAATGGTCCACGCACTATATTATCATAAGAAATGAATTGCATTTGTACATTGATTTCACAGTCATAACAAAAAATTGCATGATAATATTTTAGCTATGTGTGCAAAGTCATACAGATGCAAACCACATTATACTGTAAGCTATTTACAGATTTGAGAGAGAGCACTTTATCAAGAAGCCACCATCTGAAAACAAGTGACCTTGTTTTATTTTAACAAATGAAAAATTACTTTAACAAGAGAGTACATATGGCCTCCTTAAGGCCTTTTGTTTACAAACTGCAGTTTTTAGTTAATTAAACTAGTTGAAAATATAATTATTTTTAAACTCATTCACTCTTCCATTTCTATATGTTTCATTAAAAGAGGTAAGAAAAAATCATATAAAATATGACTATAACATATTTATGAAAGATATATGCTAAAATATTTTAAGTGGGACTCTAAGGCCATTGTTTAAATTGTAGTCCTGCCTGGGTGACTTTACCAAATCTATCCATTAGTAAAATTCATAAGCTTAAGGTAAAACCACACAGATACATCTGACATTCAGATATGTATTCAGGCTTAATAGAAGAGGGGTAAGTTATAGTCACAAGGGGCAGGAATAAAATATCAAGCTGAAAGGTATAATCATGGCTGCTGCCACTGGAATTGGATGCTGACAGAAAAGCCCAAGTCTTACCAGGGTGAGGTCTGGAAATTACTGACTGGTATTTTCCCAAAAGGAAAGACATTACATACTCTTTTCCAAACAAAAATCCATATACAGAAGCCTACACTAAACTGAAGACAGAATAATGACTCAGCAAAGACAAGTGTCCTCAGGTTGTTTTCACTTCTCAGCCATTAAAACTTCTATGTATATAATCCACAGTTTTCCTGTAAGTGAGGGGATTAGGAAAACTGCAAACACCTCTCCAGGGCACATCAATGTATCCCAAGAAAACAAAAATCACGCTGAGAAACCAGTGGAGGATCCTTGGGTCTTTGTGCAAACAGACAGTTACAGGAGAGTAAGACAAGATCATGACCTTTTGTTGCATCCCAAATACAAGGGCCAAGGAGGACAAATGTCAGCCCCAAAATGACACACCCTTAATGCACAACTTCACTTACTTTAGTTACTTTTTCTGCTTCTACTGACAAAATACCCAACATGTAAAGTTAGAGGAGAAAAGTTTATTTTAGCCTACAGTTTGCAGACGTTTCAGTTCATAGTTAGCTGGCTCCAAGGCAGGTGGCATGGTAGAAGGGTGTCATGGAGGAGAAACCATTCATGGCAAGAAGAAGGTAGCAAAAGCAAGCAAGTCACAAGTGACAATAGCAGCCTCTTTTTGCCCCTCTCATGTTCTATCTAGGCTACCTAGCTTAGAGTGGATGCCAAACCAATCAGTGAACGAATTTAGTAATCATACACCCTTCATCCCAGCATCACATATTCTTGATCCAGCCACTGCTGAAAAAGCGCCCCCTACAACTGGCTGAGGCTTGGGGGGACATCTAGACATAAGCTGTAACAGCACTCTTATTGGGTTTGTTTTATTTTATTTTAAAAAGTAAAACAGAAAAAAGGGTAGAAATGATACAGAATTTTTTAAAAAGTGGGGAACTGATACTAGTTAATATATTGCATATTGTTAACTTAGAAGTTGTTGTTTAGGTTACAAAATCCAGGCACAAAAATGATCAAACAATGACAGCACAAACTAAAAACCAATTTTTATGTAAGTAATATAATGCATAGTGTGATATAATGAACATAAAATTCTCACTTGTCCAACAAAATAAACAGTCTCAATTTATAAAAGTTGATTGATATTTACTAACTGATAACATACAGGATACCTATATAAGAGACCATGATATCATGTAATACACATATAAATATAGTTATGTACATGATACAGCATAATAAAAGTAGTCATAAAGACCAACAATCAGCAACTACGTAAGAGTCAGCATAAGGCAGTTTTAAAAGATTTTTGAAATGTGTATTACATTTTTAGTCTTATTCAATTTTAATTGTTGATCTTTACAATTTTTATCACAAGTGCCTATGCAGATAAGTGGAACCTTGTAACTTAAAAAGATATGGTAGTTACACTGGTAATTAACATCTGAAATATCAGTTTTTACAAATTCAACCCACAAGGCAAAGCCCACTATTCACACTTCCGTGGATGATTCAGGCAGCAGCATCTCAAGATATTTTTAGGTAGGACAATGAGCATTTTTGGATATATGTCCTTCATACACTTGTTTGGATGTATTTCAGAGGAATGCCAAAAATCAGGTACAATATGAAAGATTCTGCTTATGACATAAGACCTTCTTTTGATTTATACTAAAAATGAACTTACTGTTCTTTTACTCTTTATGCACAGTTTGCATTTTAACCACTAAATTCTTAAATATTCAATGAAGAAAAAATAAATATTCATGGATTTTATATGTACAAGATTTCTTCCGCATTTAAATAAAAATAAAAGTAGCCCAAGGAAACAGTCAGCAAGAAACACGAACAGAAAAGAAATTACATATAGAAATGAGAGAAAAAATTGTAGCTTGTTGTACCTTCTATACTGTAAAAAAAAATCCTGTTTCATGAAGTCTAACTCAAGAAATTGCCAACACATTTAATTATCAAACTTCCTATTAAAATCTGTTCTTAGGATTTTGAACTGCTGTTCTAATTCATGGCATTTAAAATTTTTATCTTTTTATCAGCTTTGGAGAGTGCTTAGAGGAAGTATTTATAGATGATTCAAATATAAAATACACTATTCTAATAATTTAATTAGGCCTATTTGACTCAGCTACAATAATTTCTCTTTTGACTTAATATATGTGTATAAATCTTTACTTAAATTCTGTATAACTCCAAATGTCCAAAGTTAAAACAAAATATTCACAGATCAATAGAGGAAAAATAAATAAAGGAACCATATCACATAAACTTTTTCTTGAGAACTATTCTTTCAAACCATTAATCTATCTGGAGTAGAAAACAAGACCACATAATTAGCAAGGCAAACCAAATATATTTTTGCTTATTGTCAATAATGCTATTTACAGTTATAAGTGGAAAATCTCTGATGACTATTCATATTTCTCCCTCCCCAATATGCCCACTAAATCCTATTTACACATTAGGGAACTACTATTGTCTTATAACAACAGTCTGAAATTGCAATTATTATACTTAGTTTAATCTTGAATTTTATCTTAAATGAAACATAACCCTTTCACTTTAAATTATGTAACAAATAAGTCCTCAAATCATGACTCCAAGGAAACAAATCAAAGCCTTCAGATGATGTAGATAGCTTGCAATTATATATGACATGTAAATATTTTTGTAAGAAGTTTCATTAGTTCTATAGTAGTAGAGTTTTAAGTGATGTAGCAAGTTATACCACTATTCCATATTTATATTCAGAAACAGCCAATAACTGAGAATCAAGAAAGTTCAGTAAGGTCTTTTGAGAGGCAAGACACTCTCACATTAAGTCTGACAAAATTATAGAGAAGTGTGGAAATTAGGAGCTACGTGACAATCAGAGATCTCTGCTCTGAGGGTAAGGAAGTAGAGTTCTGGAACTTGGCTCCTGTTGGTGAAAGAGTGAATGAAAAAACTCCACCCAGCAGTAAACTGAAGGCATAGAGAACCTAAAAGTATTTCCCAGGGCTCTAGGGGGAAAATACTGGTGATGGTGATGAAATGCTGATCATGTGATGATGATGACAACAATAAAAGTCCCAATAATAAAATCTCCATGTGTTTGCCACCATATACTTATCACCCTGTGGTTCTCCAACACCACAGTTAGAAACTTCACACTGTAAATTTAAAATAACTACAAAATCTTTACACACTCCAGCGCCCAGAAAAAGCAAATTCAAAATCTCACCGAAGCTACACCTTCAATGTAGACCTCTAATTCCTATATATGAAGCGTAATTCAAAATTAAAACTTGTCAAATTCATAAGGAAAAAGGCCATTGTGAGTAAAAGTCAGTGTAAACAATAAAAAAAAAATTAGATCCCTCCAGTGACTTCAGAATTGTAAACATAAAATACAGAATATAAAATAACTATTAATTCTGCAGCTCTATTGCATCTAAGTATTTAGGCTAGTAAATTCATCCCAAAATATACAATGAGATTAAGTGAGCATACTGTATTCTACCTGGATCCGAAAACTTACACAACTCCAGCCCACCAGACTGTCATCCCCAACCCCAACATTTAATGCATACTTTCCAGAAAGCTCCTCCATACAGAATAGTAAGGAAATCACAGGGTTCATCTTCCTTATTTTTCTAGACTTTTAGGATCACAGAACTATGCTGCCATCTGTCCAATATATAAAAACACCTGTTTCACATATTTTGCGATTTTTTTCTAGCTGATTATGGTGGAAGTTAAGTGTGATACAGTTACTCAAACTCAGCAAGAAACAGGAATTAACACATTGCTTTAATTATGGCAACAGGTCTCTGTATCCCTTTCCTGTCTTAGTTACAGAATGCACTTAAAATTCCTTCGAACTCGAACTCCAGGTATATACGTACGGCTGGTGGCTGACCCATCACACATACTATAAACTGGCTACAATAATTTTCAAATACTTCGTGATTCCTCATTCTTTAATTTTTACTCATTTCTAAATCGATGCCATTGGGGTCATATTACTTGAAATATATTTACAATTTATTTCGGTATTTCTCTAAGAACATTAGAAAATAACTGAAGTAGTAAATAAAGGCTACAAAATGTGAACCAAACCACAGCTCCAAGTAGTTTCCAGGAAGTTGATTCAAAAGAGAATTGTCTTGTTCCTTTTATGCAAATTAAGAAGTAGAGAATTTAGGCAGAACTCCATTCAGCAGCCTTCTGTTTCCCGTCTCTACACAAAACAACTCAAGCAGCTTCCTGCAACCTCAGCCATTAGTCATTATGAGATAGGAGATGGATAGCTAGGAGTAATATTTTCTTCCTCAGAATAGCTCTCTTGAGAAGAGTGCACTTGCACTCCTTCCTGGATGTTTTTCCATTTGCCCTTTTCCGCACCTTGCCATTTAGTATCTGTGTCCAGCCATTTCTTCCCACCTATTCTATGGTTCTCTGGCTTGAACCTTGTGCTTCCTCACAGAGCACACAGTAGCAGCAGACTTGCCAGTTTCTCTCCTATGCTCAGCTTCTAGAATGACATAGACTCTTCCAGGTAAAAGATTACAGACTCTGTTTCCTCAAAGGCCTGCCCTCACACTTAGCTCTCTTTGATTTTATGGCCAGAAATCATGACCTATCCCCATTTGGGTACATTAAGCATTGTACCCAAAATTAATGACTGGCAGAGTGTGTCCTGTGCAGTGATATTTTCCTCTACTTACAGGTATGAATTTTATCTTTGCCCAAGCCAAGCAAATCAGACCAAAAAAAACCAAAAAAAAACAAAAAAGAAAGGAAAACAAAAAAGAAAAGAAACTATGTGTCCCTCTCTCCTTATCCTGTTTTTGTATCAATTTATTAAAATGATTAAGTCACTTTCAAAACTTTTTTCTATGCCTGTTTTAAATAAAAAATATTTTAATATCCCATTCCATGTCTTGATACAAATACAACTCAGTGTCATAAATAATGCATGTTCATGTAAATTTTGTGCTTGTTCATGTACATTATCAGCAGTAAAATGTGCTTCTTGGTCAAAAATAACGTATCTCTTGCATTATTGCAGTATCTACTGTATATTTTGGGTCTTATTACTCTTTCAGTTTTTTATTATTATTTATTTATTTTTTACACTAGATCTTGTCACCTAAACAACTATTCCTAACATAACAATATGCAATATATTAACTGGTGTCAATTTCTTACTTTGTTTTGAAATTCTGTATTGTTTCTATCCTGTTTTCTGCTTTGCTTTTTAAAAATAAAATTAAAAAAAATTTTAAAACATGTATCTCCATGGGTCAAATCATGAGAGAATTTTCTGTTCAAAACCTTGTTATTGTATTATCTTCTGCATGTTCTCTTCCAAGATAAGCAAACCTGGAGTATAAAGAGACACAGATACACATGACATAGATCATTCCAATTAGTACCACGTTTAGCATAAGCATTATGTAGATAAGAAACCCATGTAGTCCACTTTCCAGCTGTGGGGAAAGCTGCGCCTCACCCTCAGGAAATTCACAGCCATACTCAAGTGTTTTCCTTCCTGTTGAAACCCGTCTTTTCAGGTGCAAGGGTAAAGTTCCATTAAGGCTAGTCAGGCATGATATGGGCACCTATCCTTCACTTTATGTGAACAGGCAGCCTGTTCTGGGGTTCCAGCTAATGTTTCATGCATTCTTTCCCCCTCTTGATTCATTTCTGGCAAATTTTTGTTCAGTCACTAACTTATCAAAGGGGACTTCTCTGAGTATTTTACTGAGCAAATGTTATAAGGGTAAAT
>PVJX010025236.1:0-27158 GCA_004027295.1 Dolichotis patagonum | reverse complement strand
TGTAAGCACAGGGTATTTCTAGAAAGATTCACATGGAACTAGTTTCTGATGGACACAAGAATTTTTTAAAGATATGCTTTATTTTTAGAACAGCCTTATATTTATAGATCAAGAAAACCATATACTTTATGTGCAATTTCCCACACAATTTGCATCTTAAATTTGTATAGCTACAACTGAAAAACCAATATTGACACGTTATTGTTAACTAAATCCCATAGTTTTCTGAGATTTCTTTAGGATTGGGGAGGCAAGCACTGTACACCAAAACTATACCCGCAGTCCTTCTTTAGCTTTTACTTCATGTAATACTTCTGTTCCATGAATCAATCCAGGATATTACATTCATTTTGGTCATCATGGTTTCTTAGGGTCCCCTTGACTATCATATTCTCTCAGATTTTGTTTTTTATGACTTTGACAATTTTGAGAACTCGCCAAATATTTTGTAGGATGCTCCCAGTTGGAATCTATCTTGTATTTCTCAGTATTAGATTGATATTACTGTTTTTGGGGGTGGAAAATCACTGAGTAAAGTGCTACTTTCATTTCACAGTATCAAGGATACATAGTCAACATGACCTGCCATTGTTAAAGTTGACCTTGATCGCCTGAATGAGGTAATGTTTAGTAGGTTTCTCCATTGTTGAGTGACTCTTTCCCCACCTCCGTTACTTTCTGTTCTCTTTGGAAGAAAGTCATTACTTGCAGCTCACACCTAAGGAATGGCGAGTTTAGCTCCACATCGTTGAGAGGAGAATATCTACATAAATTATTTATCATTTTGCAAAGGAACTTCACCTCTCCTTCATCATTTATCCCTTTACTCAATTATTTATTTCTCATTATGGAATCCTGAATATTTATTTTATATTATAACTTAATAGTCATTTTTGTGTTGCTTTAATTTAAATTGCTCCAGCTTTGGCCATTAGGAGCTCTTTCATTTGGCTGTTGTGTAATTTGACAGCCCCACCAGGATGGGGTGGCTGTGTTATTTGCTTCTGAATCACTTCCTTATTTCCTGGTGCTACATAATGCTCCAAATTCACCGTGTATGTGCACAAGTCCTAGAATCAGCCATTTCTTTGGATCCTTTTATGTAGAATATGATTAGAAACTGAACTCTGGATGATAGATGGGCTCCAAGCACAAGGTCGTGAGTTCAATCCCCGGTACCAAAAAAAAAAGATAGATGTGCTCATTGCTACTGGGGTGTTTTTCTCCAAGACTTCTCAATTGATAGAGCAAAGAAATCTGTATATATTGGCCAATGTATATCCATGTAACTGTAATATCTCTATATGTAGCCACCTGTATCTCTGTTAAGCCAAACATAAGCCCATAGTGATGAATAAAATTTATATAGTACAATGTTGTGCACTGTTGATTTATTTTTACTAGGTGCATATGTTAGTCAATCATTTAAAAAGAGGTAAGCTGTTTGAAATGTCATATTAATAACCTAAATTGTGTATATGACTGGTAAGTTGTGGGTTACTAAATGCAGAAATAAATTCTATTGACAGTGGACTGTGCATCTAAATTTTATTAATCAAACTTGTAAAAATATGTTTGAACTAGGTGACTAAAATAAAGAATGATCTTTGCATGAGTACCTCAACATGATGAAAATAGAATTCATTATTTTCCTGTGATCCCATTCCTAAATCTCCTCCTTTTCTTGGATTTCCTAGTTTGGATTTCCCACCCATCCAGTTGCTCAAGGCAGATGCTAAGCTTAGAATCACATGATTCTCTTTCATACCTCTAAGATCAAGTCCCTTTTTTGTTTTGTTTTGTGGCACTGGGGATTGAACCTAGGAGCCTGTGCATGAGCGGTAAGTGCTCTACCAGGGTTAGACCCTTACTCTCCGGTCTGTTTTCTGATACTTTTTTTTCAGTTCCGGTCTGTTTTCTGATACTTTTTTTCAGTATCAGGAATTGAACTCAGGACTTTGGGTTTGCCAGGCAGGTGCTTGCCACTGAGCTATAGCCCCAGCCCTCGGGTCTGCTTTCTGAATGGCTCTCCAGTTCCTCTAACTGTATCCACTGCTACTGTCCAGGTCCAGGCCAGGGAAACATCAAGGCAACAGTGTCTTGCTCTCCTCACAAGTTTTTCTCCAAAGTGGCCAGAAAAAGCTTTAGAAATGCCAAGTCTGCTCAGGGCCATGTATAGTATAAAACTTTTCAAAATGGCTCTCCTTTATCATTAGCCTTCCCTTTCTCTAGACTCATGTTATTGTGGACATGGTGACCTGTTTCTTTCTCTGCCAGGATTTCCCACAATGCAGCCCTTTCCATCCCAAGCTTCTGTCTTGGTTTAATTCTTCCTTTGGTGGTGGCTCCCCTCATAGCCAAAGGCAAGGTTAAATGTTCTTCCTGTGCACTTGAAGGGTACTTTTCTGAATTCAGCGTTAGACCATAAACTCCTTGCAGGGTAGGACTTCAGAGTGTTGTGGGGTTAGACTGAGTGTCAGGGTTGGCTCTGTCATTTTCTAACTCTATGACCATGTCGAAGTTATTTAGCTTCCGCTGGACTCAATTTCATCATCTTTTAAAGAAAACTATATGAGGATAGGACCTATCTCGTAATGCTGCTGTGAGAACTAAATGCAATGCTTGGCTCATAGTAAGCATTTGATAAATGTTTGCTATTCTAATTGAGTGTTAGAGCCCCGGGGAGCTGTTTAACTTAGATCTTGGTATATTTTGAGCTTCATTCCAAAAAAAGGTACACAAGTGTATGTATATACGTTATTTGATGTTGCCAGGAATAGCTAATTTTATCTGTCAAAATTTTTCTTCCCAGCACGCTCTTTTGAGTCATGGATTTTGGCTTTTAAGTAAGTGAAAGGTTGTTAATTGGGAGAATGGCCAGAAAAACTTACCCACAGCTTTTGAATCACATCTTGAACAAATCTGGCATCATAGCATCAAGCTGCCTTCTGGTTCTAATCATTTTTCTTTCTAATTTAGTTTCTCCCACCCAAAGGGATTAAAATTTATTTAAATCGCAGAGTCCCTGGAAGATGTCACAAGATGTGAAGGCAATTATTGTCAAGTAGCTGGAACCCATATTTGCTGAATGTCACAGGTGGCTTCATCCTGAGTATGGAGCAGAAACAAAGCTACTCCAAACTGTGACCACCTAGCACTGGTCTCAAGAACCTGGCCAAAGTCTCCACTGAGCAGACCCTTCTCATTGCTACCTCGGAAATTCTTTTATTTTATTTTATTTTATTTTATTTTTGTCTTTTTGAGACACGGTCTTACTATGCAGTTCAGGCTGACCTTGGGCTCACTTTGTAGCCCAGGCTGGTCTCGACCTTACAAGGATCCCCTGCCTCAGCCTCCCGAGTGCTGGGATTACAGGAGTGTACGGCCACGCTCAGCAGAAATTCTTTTTTAAAAAGACAACTGGCAGCATCTAAATTCTGAAAGCGTTTCTAAGATCGTATTGGTCAGCAGTCTGGGCCGTGAGAACTTTGAACCCAAGTCATATTTCACAAAATTCTCTCAAGGAATTTTGCTTTTCTTCCCTTTTATTTCTTCATTTACCAATATCTACTACTCTGTCTTTTCCTCTAACCTTCAGAATAATCTCCTTCTTCACTTCCCATATTCTGCCCTTTCATGCACATCCGTATGGTTCTGTAACCATAGGCATTTACCCCTGGCTGTGAAATCCCTACAAAAAAGAAGTAAAGGGAGAAGCTTAAAATATTTTGTCAACTGTATATCTTGTAAAACAATAAAATGTTTACCAAAGAGGGAAACTGCAAGTAGAAATGATGATCAGGAATAGAGCTATTCACTCCTGTGTCCGTCCAGTCCCACGCAGGAGGCTTTAGGCCACAAACCCCTCCTCCTCCGAGAAATCCCACTAGATCTCTTTTGGACAGAATGGTTTTCCTGGAGATCCTACTATGTCTAAATCCCCAGTATAAACTGTATTTCCTCTTCTTCTTCTTCTTCTTCCTCTCCCTCTCCCCTTCTCTTCTTTCCCTCTCCCCCTCCCCTCCTCCTCCTCTTTGTCCTTTTTCTGGTATCCAGGGCTGAATCCTGGGCTCCATGCATGCTAGGCAAGCTCCCCAGTGCTGAGCCACACTCCTGGCCCTTTTTCATTTTACTTTAAGACACAATCGCAGTAAGGCATCCAAACTGGCCTTGTAATTCTCCTGCCTCAACTTCCTGAGTAGCTGGGATTATAGGGGTGCACCAACATGCCTGGCAAAAATAACTTTTTTTTTTTTTTTTGAGGTTTAAAGTTTATCTCAGGCTCTTACCCATCAGCATGACGGAACTTGCTTTACGGGAAGTCCTGTTATTTGTTGATTTTTTTATGATAGCCATTCTTTCTGAGAAATCTCAGTGTTGTTTTAACTTGCATTTCTCAAATGACCAAATGATGTTGAACCTGTTTTCATGTTTATGTGCCATTTGTATTTCTTAATCTGAGAAGTGTTTATTCATCTCAGATGCCCATTTTTGAATTGCATCTTTGCATTTGAGGGGTCTATTTTTTTTTCAATTCTTTATATGTTCTAGATGCAAATTCTGTGAGGACATTTGGCTAAAATTTTTTCCCACTCTGTGGGCTGTCTTTCAACTCTGTTGGTGATTTTTTCTTTTTTTGATGTGCAAAACGTTTTTAGTAAGATGAGATCCCAGTTGTTGATTTTTGAAGTATTTCCCATGCAGTCTGTTTTTTTTTTTTTTTCCTTTAAATTGTACTGGGGATCAAACTCACAACCTTGTGCTTGCCAGGCAGGTACTTAAACCACCAAGCTAAATCCCCAACCAGTCTGTGTTTTGTTCATGAACTCTCTACATACACCTATGTTTTCAAGATTACCTACTTTTTCTTCCAGTAGAGTTAGGGTTTCTGTTTTAATATTTAGATCATTTATCTGTTTTGACTTTAGTGCATGGTAATCGATGTGGGTCTAGTTTTAGTCTTCAGCATTTGAAAAGCCTGTTTTTCCAGCACAGCAAGTCCAGATCTAAACAAATGAGTTGTAGACAGTTTATTATGCAGCAGTTTATTGATTTTTGGTGGGCTCAATCAATTCCTTGTTAGTACATGTTTATAGTGCATAATGCTTATATTCTGTGTTGAAAATTGGTAGGTGTCCATAATATATCTTAATTTCTTTTTCATTTCCTTTCCCTCCTTCTGCTTCTATCTCTTGATCTCCCTTTCTCTTTGACAATGATCTACCTCCCTACTATCTATCTTTTATTTTGTTCTTTATTTTTCTTTCAGGTTTCTCATCAAAAGTAATCATGTGATAAAAAAAAGTTTATCTCTTTGACTTTGGACAAGTTTCTTAGCCTCTCTCACAAGTATAATGAAGAAATATATTATGGTGATAATTAAACACAGTGACAAATTTTCTGAGCCGTAGTCATATACTTCATAAAGGAAAGTTTATTCCTTTCCATTTCTTTCTTTGCTTCCCTCATTGACCAGTGGTGAACAATGGGGAACACTGATTCAGAGTATGGGCTCCGGGTTTCACTTCCTGCTCAGCCACCTCCCTCAGGAATTCTGAAAACATGATCTCTCCATGCCTCATTTTCCTTGCCCAAAGACTGTGAATAACACCAGCATTTACCCCCTGGGGTTGCTGCAATAATTAAATGAGGATGAGTAGTTAAAGAAACTAGAACCTAACACATGGTGACTACTCAAAGAACGCTGGCTGTTACAGTGCTGCTGGGGACCTAAAAATAAAAACAAATGGAAAAAAATTATGGCATATTAGCTGAGGTAACCTTGGTCACTGTTCTCTACCCAGTGGTTGTCTCTTCTGTTTCATTTGCCGTGTATCTTACCACCTGGATCTTGCAAATGACTTAGTGGACTGCTTCAAGCTGTATTCAAGTCATAAAAATAAAAAACTGAAAGACAAAACCTGAAGGAATTAATAAGTAGAATTATAATAAAATAGGAAAGGTATTTAATGAGGCCAAATAAGAAGTTTCAAGTGGTCCACATCTTAATTTAAACCTTAGAGTTGGAAAAGAGAAAGTCGTACATAATTACATTAGGAACAAATGGAAATGCCGATACTGTGTAGGCTGAGAATCAATATAGAGAGGTCTAAATGAGGGCATTTTTTTTCTTCTAAAGAGCTCATGTTGTATTATAAATATCTAATTAATCTATATATTGTTTCCAGAAAAGTAAAATAAGTTACTTAATTCAGCAATATTGCTTTAAAATAAAGAAGTGTTAATTTTATCAGACATAGAAATTTAAGGAATCAGCTGTTTCTATAAAAGTGGATACAAAAATCAGAGTCCTTAGCCCTTCTCTCGTCTTCCTTTCCCAAACGTAACAATTTTCAAATCCTTTAGCTGGGACCCCCCCCCCCATACCAGGGATCAAACTGATGACCTCACCACTTACCAGGCAGGCACTTACGCCACTGAGCTAAATCCCTGACCCTCTTTAGCTGATTCTTAATTTCCCTTTTTTTTCTTCTTACTTTATAAGGTGCTGATTTAGCTCTCCTGTGTTCCCACCACCGGCAAATCTCTGCCCACGCCTCATGCCCCCACCCTCCCAAGACAGGATCATGGCTTTTCTTAGCTCAGAAGTTACTCATAACACTATCCAGGAAGGGCCAATACGGGAAAATGCTATTACTTTTTACTTCCTATACAATGTATGTATGTTCCCTTGAATTTTATTTTATCACGTATCTTGTTGTACCTTGTGTTCTTTTTGTTTCTATGACCAAGCTCCTCCAGGTTGTCTCTTTTCAGTGTATTTATAGCAGCTATCTGCTCAGCTTCATCTTCTAGAGTTGATGTTACTTCATTACTGGCAGTTTTTCTTTCCCAGCATCCCGTAAATTCCTTTGCCTCTCTGCCTCTCCCCTGTGTGGGTCTCCTCTTTCCTGGTCATCACCTTCCTCTTTCTTAGTTTACTCATCCCTTAGGTGGAGCACATCCTCTATCCACTAGTTTCCTGAGAAGAAATGTGTGGGAGGTAAAACTTTGGCAATTTGAAAGTCTAAAGAATGTCTTGAAGCCTCAGCATACTTGATTTGTAACGACTACAAAGCACTACTGTGACAGGAACTAATGAGACAGGAGTTAGCATTCTATTAGGTGATGAGGATGGGAACTCCAAAACTGAGCTGGAAGCCCAAAATCTGCTGAGTCACAAATCTGGGTGTCCTTCAGCGGTCTGGGACCTCCACAAGCATGATCAGACAGGCCATTCGCTCAAGGGTGCATGGACCCAGTGTGCACATTTTGTGAACGCTGCATAGATTTGACCCTAAAAGCAAATGTAGTTTCCAATAGGGTGGGGATTGTATTGCTTAGACAAAAGCCCATGCTTCTTTCTAAAACCCTTAATATAAGAGAAACAGTCTTTGTGGGTATCCCACTCAGAACCCCCTCCCAGCTAGCAGGAGCTTTACTTTTTTTTTTTTTTTTTGCCTTTCTAACTTTTCCTCCCTTGCTTTTATGTTTTTTACAGTTGACCTTGACTCATGAATTCAATTCATTTCCAAGAGCTGGTTATAACTCAGGTTGTTAATTGAAGGTTAAGGCTCCTCTGTGCAGCCTTCAAAGTCTCTCCTGTATACAGGCAGATCTGAGTGTCCTTAGATTGACCCAGGATTTCTCAAGGAACCCCATACAGGAAAGGATGTTGCATTGTTCTTTCCCAAACTCTAAGGATTAAATCTGTATCAGAGACCATTTGGAAGCACAAACAGCAGGCATTTGGTCATAACTCAAGTCTTTGGTCATAAGGTAACCATACAATTCTGGCCATAACCCATTGTTCTATGTCACCTGGTTGTAACTAGAGGGTCCACTGTACTTTCTTGCCTCTGTATCTTTCAAGTGAACTTGCTTCTGTCCTACTCCCTTGGGCCATGGTTTCATTCTTCATCACTCTGGGGCACAGCTTGGCTTTCTGGTAACACTAGAATATGTTGTTTCTTCAGAATTTGAAAGCGTCACTTTATCGTCTTCTGTTTCCCAAAGTTCTTTTTGAGAAAATTGAGCTTCATCTTTGTGCACTTGCTGGACACTTGTCAAATCTTCTCTTTGAGCCCCATTCACTGGAGGGTATCTGTGCTATGATTTAAATGTATTCCCTCCAACATTCAGCTCTTGAAACTTAATGGCCAATGGGGCAATATATAGAAGTGGAGTCTTTAAAGAATGATTAGGGGATGAAGGGTCCTCCTTATACATGGAAATAGAGCCTTTCTGCAAGAGCTTCATGGGGGAAGTTGCTCCTCTGCTTTCTGCCGTGAGGACACAGAATTTCTTCCCTCTGGAGGGTGTGGCATGAAGGCCCCTCACAGGAGTAGACAGCCGCACTTGCCAGACTCTTGAGTCTGCTGTTGCCTTAACACTGGACTTCCTGGGCTCCAGGAAAATGGGAATTAAGTTTTTAAATTCCTCTTTATTATTAGATGTTTGCCATACAAAATGATCACATTCACATAGGGAATTGGAACCTGTACATAATATATCTTAATTCATTTTCCCCCCATTCTCCTCCCCTCCCTTCAAGTTTTCTTCCCCTCCCCATTTACAAAAGCTTTGTTTCCATTTTTCTCCCATTCTTTTTTTAAATCCTTTTTCCCTTTCTTCTTTTCCCCCTCTCCCCTGCTTCATTTCCCTCCCCATTGGAACGTGTGTTTCCTGCTTCTCAGTATCTGTCCTCCATTGTGCCCCTTCTTTACCCTTTGGGTTTTTTCACACAAGAAGACCAATGTGATATTTAAACTTGTGTGTCTGATTTATTTCACTTAACATTACATTATAAAGGTACCTCTATTTACCTAAAAAAAAAAAAAAAGCCTTATCCTTCTTTATGACAAAGTAGTATTCCACGCACATACAAAACACATTGTTTATCCACTCATTGTTGATGGGCATATGAGGTGTTTCCAAGATCTGGCTATTATAAATCATGCTTCTATAAACATGGGCATGCATATATCACCTTAGCATGATGCTTTTAACTCTTTTGAGAAAATACCCAGAAGGGGGATAGTTGGGTCAAATGGACCTATTTTTAGGTTTTGGAGGAATTTGTATATTGATTTCTGTAGTGGTTATACCAATTTATATTTCCACCAACAATGAAGATTCTTTTTCCCCTTGTATTTGTTATTGGTTTATGTTTTGATGATAGCCATTCTTTCTGTAGTTAGATGAAATCTTGATTTTTTTTCTTGATGTTGTTTTAATTTGCATTTCACAAATGACCAGTGATACTGAATATTTTCTCCTATTTTATTTTATGTTTGTACTTCTTCATCTGAAAAGCATCTATTCATTTCATATGCTCATTTTTGGATTGTCTTTAAATTTGGGGGGGCTCTGGTTTTTTTGAGTTCTTTATATATTCTAGATATTAGTCCTTTGAGCAGTAGCTGGTAAAATATTTTTCCTATTCTGTGACTTGTCCCTTCAATCTGTTTTCTGTGCAAAATTTTTTAAAAAATTATGCAGTATTTTTCTATAGCTGTGCAAACAGATTAAGAAAATCTATTTTTGGACATCATGGTGGGTACAGTTGTGCATGCCTATAATCCCAGCTACTTAGAAAGCGGAGGCAGGAAGACTGAAAATTTGTGGCAAACCTGGGCAATTTAGTGGGGTTCTGCTTCCACATAAAAACCAAGGGCTGGATGGCACAGTGGTAGAGCACTCTTGGGTTTCATTCCAAAGGACATCAAAACAAGAAAACAGAAAGCTTTAACTCAACTTTTAGTGCATTTTAAAGAAAGTAAAAGTTTACAACCAGCCACCCTATTGCAATTCTGCTTTCTTTAGGTGAAAAATTCCATACCTGATAGTCTCTAATGTTTGGAGAGCTTTGTCTCCATGTGGAAAAACCATAGGCAGCAGGAGCTCAGCCGACAATCTGACCTCAGCCCAATAAGGCTGATGTTGGAGTTCTGACTCGAAACTATAAGACAATCAGTTTATGTTGTTTTGAACCACCAAGTTTTCTGGTATTATGTGACCACCGATAGAAGAAAAATAGACTCACTATACATTTTAAAAAGCGTAGCCCATATTAAACTGTGAGGTTGCTATAAGAGAATTACCTTTGCTCTCCTGCTTCCTACCTAGACAGAAATTTACAAGGAGGTAAAGATATGTAAGCTCAGGGCTCTGGATACACAGATGACTTTGAATCCTGGAGTTGCACAGTAGCAAACAGAAGTCAAGTTTCAGTCAGGAAGTATTCATGCTAAACTGCCCTAAGTTTGGATTTGGATCTTAGAACAAAGATCCAAATCTAATGTTCCAATAACTTGTTTGTGATTTCTGTTCTTATTTGGGGTAAATTCACACATAATTTTGTTCTGGTAATGTATTAATTTTTTATGAAGGATTTCCCAAAATGGATCTGCTCTAGCACCTACCCCCAATCCTAGGTCTCCTCACCTGTACCTTTTAGAACAGTATTTATACACATTGCATATATGCACAATTATATACACACATATTGCAATCATTATTGTTAATCACTGGGAACGGGAAAATGGTTGCAGTTAAAGTTCAAGTGTTTCATGAAATATCCCCCCCTGGGCTGTTGAATGTTACCAAACCTGCTGAGACCTGAAGGGAAGTACACCAGTACCTGCAGTCAGTCAGAACTTACTAGCGCTGTCAGGAGGGTTGGTTGAAATTGTACCTCGTTCCGTCATAATCGTAAAACAGAATGTACTCCCAGGACCGGAAATGGGAAGGGTGATGTGAAAAGAGTGATACTCTAGAACCGAACTGCATCAAGCCAAATAAACATTTATTGTACAGCTGTTAGGCTGTACAACAACTGTTGCCCACAGTTGTTAGGCAAAATCATCCTGAACTGCCTACCAGCCTCACCACAGGA
The DNA here is from genome assembly GCA_004027295.1 of Dolichotis patagonum. Lineage (NCBI taxonomy): Eukaryota > Metazoa > Chordata > Mammalia > Rodentia > Caviidae > Dolichotis > Dolichotis patagonum. Next base: position 16,261 of record PVJX010025236.1, on the reverse strand, counting down.
CACTTTTAGTGAATAAAACTAGGGGTCTACCACTTTGTCTCAGTTTTTGTGGTAAAATAAAACAAAATAAAATTCACTATCTTAACCCTGTGAAGCACAGAGTTCAGTGGTGTTAGCTACATTCATATTGGGCCACCATCACCACCATCCAGCCCTTGAATGTTTTTCACTTTTAAGACCTACTCAAAAATTCTGTTGGACTATCTTTAAAAATATGGGGACAATTTACCATGGGACACTAGTTTTTGTGTAACATTCAGAGTAACCTATCACCAGAAACTGTTACAAGTTCTTTATGTCTGTTAACTCATTTAATCTTTTCAGCAAGTCCATGGAGTAGTCTTAATCACTTTCAAGGTGAAGCTGAGGATGGTGGAATTTGCCTGTAATCATAATTGCCTAGGAGGCTGAGGCAGGAAGATCTCAAATTTGAGGCTAGCCTGGGGAACTCAGTGAGATCCAAAATAAAAGGACTGGAGATGTAGCTCAGTGGGAAGGACCTGAGTTTAATCTCTTGTATTGTAAGGAAAAAGGAAAAGATCTGGGGATACAGCTCAGTAGTCCCTGGACTTGATTCCTAGTACAGAAAAAGAGGAGGAGGAGGAGGGAGAGGGGAAAGGAAGAGAGGGAGAGAAGAGGAGAGGGAGAAACAACAAAAAAGTGAGACTCAGAATGGGAATAGAGATGGAATTTGAACCCATGAAGTCTATGCATGTAACCACTAGGCCCTACAGCTTCCAGTAGCCAAATCTTTTTGCCAGATTTTTGTGAAAAAGTGATCAAGAAGAGTAATGTTGTGGATCTCAACCCTTTCTTCTGCGCTCACGTTCCGTGCGGTTATCAGTCCCATTGCCAACACTGATTCTCCAGGTGGTAATGAAGGGTGGAGCCTGTGAATGTGTGTATATAAAAGCACTTAGGCCTTTCAGGTTCTCGGGGGACACTTCTATAATCTGTTAGAGCTAGGTTGTAGACTGCTGTAGCAGAAAAATATTTATTGATGGGGCAGGGATCCGGCCACAAAATGCTAGGTATCAAAAATGGGCATGATCTCATTTTTTTAACGGTGTGTGTCTGTGTCTAATATAAGAAAATTTACTAAATTGATAACTGACTTTTTTCCTGAAATGTTTCTTTTACTGTATACTTTGTTTCAAGAGAAAAAAAAATCAACAAAGAAAGAGAAAGAAAAAAAGGAAGGAAAACAAACTGCAGGGCCTCTTTGGGAAGTAGACCTCTGTGGAGTTGCTCCAGGAAGCCTTGGGCTAAGAAGCGTACTCTGGGAGGCGCTGCGCTCCGGGTCAGGGTCATTCGTAGCTCTTGGAAGCTTCTTTCCCACAGGTGGTGGCTCAGCCTTCTGACTGAGTGTCAGGCTCTCTGGATGAAGACACGTGGCTTGGCCGGGTAAGAAGGCAGAACTTCAAGCACATTCTTCGCTCAAATCTAGAAAGAGGGTTGATCACCAAGAATGCCACCCTGTGGGCAATTAAAGGTCTTCCTAACTTACTGGGTTTACACATCAAGTACTTATGTTACCTTCTTAAACGGGATGTAGCGAATTGCTGTTGTTTGTAGTATTACACCACAACAAAGACAAGGAAGAGGCCAAGTCTGCTTTTCTTGTAAATTCTTCCAATGCATAGTTTGTGGGGGCGCATTAATGGTGTTGACGTAACATTGAATATGCAGACAGCAGAGGTTGTACTTTTTGATTAGGACCCTAACATTAAAGGCAAGATACAAAGGATGATAGTTTCATTTCATGTTGAAAATGTCTTGTTTATGCATGTCTAGGATGTTAGGAGAGAAAACACATCGAAGACACCTGGTGTAATGTTTACTGAACAACATGCGAGCAATTCAGGACAAGTGTGGTGCTCTGTGTTGATGGGGCACAGCCTCCTTCTACCTTGTTCTGTTTTGCTATCTTCAATTTCATGATCATGGCATGTATCTGTTTCAGGCAGCAGGATACAGGAAGCAAAATAGAAGCTGCCACTTCACAATGATCCTCCTTCTTCCTATGTGTAATGCCATGGCAATGTCTTTATGTTTAGCAGCTGTATACAAAAGTCATAACTGTTGTCACAAATGACAACAGACAAATGGAAGAATGGATACTGGCAGATGACAACTGGTACCTCTGCTGCAAGCATCCATCACAGGGTCTCTCAGCCTCTGTAATATGGACATTCTGGGTCAGATAATTCTGTTGTGGATGGCCATAATGTGCCTTGCAGAGCAGGGTCAGCATGCCTGGCCTCTGTCCACCTATACCATCCTACTGGTGACAGTCAGGTCTCTAGATACTGCTAAATGTTCCTCGAGGATGTGTTTCCCACTCTGGGCAGACTAGTGGCAACAGACAACACCTCGGAAAATAGTTAAGCTTTAGGCACTAGATTGGGGTTCAGGGGCAGGACCCAGTCAGTGGAAGAGGACTGTAGTTCCCAAAGTACTACAAATAACCAAGGGAAGAACATAGGCCCTGTAGACTAAGGTGTAGGGTGTGGGGGTTTAGCTCAGTGGCAGAGCACTTGCCTAGTATGAGGGTTCAACCTGCAACCACACGAAAGGAACAAAGCAGCAACTAATTAACAGCACTGGGGTTCAAGACAGAGCTGGATAAGCAACGGGGTCGACTCCTGCCGGATTCTACAGTGGTTAGCTAGAACTTAAGTGCTCCTTCCTAGATAACAACCTAATGCAGATTTTCAAGTAGGGAAAGTCTGACAAACCTATGTAATTCCCACAGAAAATGGCAAGAAAGTCTAATATATAAAGAAGTCATAACTGACAATGAAAAAAACGATTTACTGTGCAGTTTAAGTCTATCTACTGGATACAGGTTTTCTCATGGTTTGATAGGATCACTGGTAAGGAGAGTAATAGGAAGAACTATCAAACAGCTCGTGAACTAGTATGGTTACAGTGAAAAAGTGCAGACTTTGAAGCCAGACTGTCTGTTCAAACTCTAGCTTTAAATGGCAATATTATAGGTTTAGCAAATTAAGGGTAGTCTGTAAATGAAGACTACAGTAATATCTAGGAATCCAGCATACCTGAATTCTAGCTTCAAATCCTGACTCTGAAATCTAACTTCTCTCCAGTTTACCTAAAGAAAATTGCTCAAATTTCTGATATCCCCAGTTAGAGATCTGTAAATACTGTTAAGAGTTGAAGTCTAAGATCCCCTAAATGTAAACTTTGGCTTTTTCATGCTCTTCTAAGAGAACCCCAACTTTCTCCTAACTGTACAGCCTGAACAACATTGAGAATCACTGTTGTTTAGTTTTTATAACTATTTCAACTTTATTATTTCCATTTAAAAATTATTTTAAAGAGAAGAAAAAGAAAACAGACTTTAAAACAGACTAATGAGTAACAATAATTAATACATTTGAAAATGAAGCCCTAGAAAATTTGAGTAACTTCCTTTAAAGATCATATGGCTAAATAAGTGGTGAAGGTAGGATCAGATTTTGGTTCTGCCAGTTCTAAAACTGCAGTTTTTCCTTTTCTGCATGTTATTCTGGCAGAAAACTTGATTTCTGCAGAGCAGGCCAAGGCCCCAAATACTAACTATCCTTATGTTTACCCATAGAGCTCTCACTTCGGTAGTTCTAAGTCTATGCTTTGAGCTGTCATTTGTGCAGTTCTCTCCTCCTTCAGCACTCCCTTTTCTGGTTATTTATGGTACTGTCAGCCCATATGGTCTGCAGTTTCTTACTCTTGTTAAATGTCTCCTCCATGTCTGTTTTCTAGCAGTAACTCCTGACTTTTATCTGAAATAAAACTATGTATTTGCTCATTTCATCCATTCTCCAATAAAAAACTTAAAGATACATTAAGCTGGAGTTAAAATTGTAATAAAAATCAGAGGACAAAGCAGGGTATGGTGGCACACCTCTATAGCCCCAGCTACTCAGGACACAAAACAGAAGGACTGCGACTCTGAAGCCAACCTGGGTAGCTTAGCAAGACCCTGGTTCAAAATAAAAAATAAAAAGAGCTAGCTCAGCACTCTTTTGGTTTAATCCCCAGTATTACAAAACAAACAAATCCCCAAACAACACCCCCCCAGTAGTATTTAACAAAGAGTAAAAAGAAAAAATTCTAGTTATTATTTTTCATTTTGTTTCATATTTAGATCTTTATGAGACAAGGAAGTGGATTTTCATGTTTAAACACTGAAACAACCAAAATCAAATTATAATCATCTCTAAATGAGTACTGAATGGAAAAATAATATTTAATATTCAGAATGCAGAAACATCTCAGAGAAACTATGTGACACTAGTGTGCATATGTTTGCGGTAATATCTATATAACTTTCACATCCAGAGAAAACGTCGTGTTTTTGGCTATCTTATGTATTAACTTTTAAGTCAAGAATTCCACAATGCAAGATAAGCTCAGTTCAGTGCTGTGACAGTTATGCAAAGAGATGTCAATTCTACTGCTAGAGGAACCTGAAAAGGCAGAATACTCACTAAGTATGTGGCACTAACACAAATGTCAATAAAAAAGTCCAACAGTAACAAAAATATAATTATCAATATAGTATCTTATTATAGCAAACCATAATACTATCAGTCAAAAAAAAAGGTCATGGTTTTCATTATTCTAAGTCTTTTCTATAAACACAGTGGCTACTTATTATTTATCCTTATTTAATGTCCCTGTAAACAAATTTGCTCTACTTTCTAACACATTAGCATCATCATTCAATTATATTAATGGAAAGGCATCATAGCTTTCAAGGCTATTAATGGTTTCATGCAACTTTAAAAATCTAATTCTGGAAGTAACTGGCTAGTGCATTTTTTCTTTTATTTGTAAATAACCATCATATGCCAATGTTATTATCAAATGTAAATATGGTATTTAACATGCTTGTAGTTTTTTAAAGAGCTAGAATATACACTTTATATCTGAAACATTATCAAATATGTTGACAGTAGTATTACTGTACACCCTATGTGTAGCAGTAAAAATAGAAACTACTGGTCAAAGTACATTTCTCCAAACTGAATTTTAAATTTTCTTGTGGATGCCATCTTAACACATTTATTGTCTTGACATGGTGTATCACAGTCGTCCTTCACAAAGGTCACAGGTCTTTCTTACTGCCTTTTTGTAAACGATTCTGTAAGAAAAAAATACAACACACAGTACAGCAAAGAGAAACAGAGCCATAAATACAAGAATTTTAAGAAGCTTTCTCTTTTCCATGTATAGTTAGTTGTAGGAACCATCAAATGTGAAAATGGACTGAAACAGTCCTATTTAAAAAACTATAAATTTGAGTTTTGCTTGAAAAAAGGTTTACAGGAGAAATGTTTACAATGTTGTAAGTTCATTTTTTCTACACCTTAACCTCTTTTGCTTTTGTGTTATAGGTTACTCCAGGAAAACAAAATGCTTTAAATTTCCCTGCTGAGTCCAAGAGCTGGAGGGCGGGAAGAGGTCGGGGATGTAAGAATTAAGATGTGTTCTGTTCACATACCAATTCCCCACAAGGAATGTAACCACTGCATTGACAACATGGACTAATACAAATAAAAAATTATTTGAAATCCCCTACTGAGAACCAATGACTTTTTGGCAAGGAAAGAATAAAAGGAGGCAAAGCAAAGCAAAGCAAAGCAAAGCAAAGCAAAGCAAAGCAAAGCAAAGCAAAGCAAAGCAAAGCAAAGCAAAGCAAAGCAAAACAAAACAAAACAATAAAGCCCTGTTGGGGTGGCTTAGTATTTTTTGTTCTTTTTCAAAGGAGAACTGGCTTCTAAAATTGTGCTTTCCTGATATGACCGTTAAGGGCCCGGGGATACAGCTCAGCAGCATAAACACCTGCCTGATACACACAAAGTCCCGAATTCAATTCCAGATACAAAAAAAAAAAGAAAAAAAACCACCAACCCCCCCCCCCAAACCGTAATACATCATTTAAATCTGGAGGAACATGAAATAAAAATTAATCTTAGGCAATCACATGACTTGAGAAAGTAAATGTAGACATCAAGAAAGAATCTCATAAAATAAAATAAAATTGCAGAGTGCTATTGTTTGTACACGGAAAGCTCAAATTGTTGTACAGGCTGAGTATTAATGCTTTCAGAGCAACCTGACATTAACTTCCAGCTTAACATTAAGACAGGATTAGATAAGGTTTTTTTTTTTTTTTTTTTGGTACCGGGGATCGAACTCACGACCTCACGCTTGCCAGGCAGGCGCTTAAGCCACTGAGCTAAATCCCCGGCCCTAGATAAGGTATTTTGAATGATAAAATATCACTCTTACATTTTGATATGTAAGAGTGATATTTGGCCACTTTAGACAAAGACAAAAATGAAAATTTTAATGGAAGTGTTATTAAGGACCAGTAGCTATATGAAGGGTGATTTTCCAAAATCAAATTTAAAAACTGGCAGATGCTGATACATTTGTGACGCCAATATCCCCTTGCTAGTTCTTCTCCTTTTTTAGAAGACAGCCAGGGCAAATAAGGAAAGGTAAAGGCTGCATGTTTTGAAGGGACTGTTTTCTAATATTTATGTAGTGCTTATAACCGAAAGGTGACCACCTAAAAGAGTTTAAAAATGTAAAGTGAGATTTGATTACAGAAAAGAAGCCAGTTTTCTCATCTTTCAGTTTTTTCTTAGTATTTTAACAGTTATTTATAAAATGGAAGCTTTATATCCTATTGTTAAGGTTGACAACAGAAGTAAAATTCAAGGGGCCAGGAATTTAGCTCAGCAGCAAAGTGAATGTCTGGCAAGCACAAGGTCCAAAGTTCGATTCCTGGCACACACACAAAAAAAGTAGTAAAATTCATGAGGACAAATAATTTACTTTTTTACTATCAACTACCTTTTGGTTTTTCTGAAGGTAAACATTAAAATTCAGGAGACATGGAAGAAAATGGTCTAAATAAATGATACCTAAATTTCAGATTCTTAGGTGGATGGGAAAAAATGTAATCAATCAAGACACAGTTAATAGTATCTTTTGGTTACACAGTCCTTTTCTTGATTAAAGGTATTTAAAGTGCTTTCTTTGACTTGATATTTATAATGTATTATACTTCTCACTTAAGTAATGTGGGAATTGGGGACCACAGAATGAAGGTACCAGAGCACAGGGCAGATGGTTCCAACAGAAACAGCAGGAGAAATCCCTTTCTCTTTCTTCCTGCTTTCAATTTCCTGCCAGTGCTTCTGTTGGGTAAGAAGTCAGTTGCCCAGAAGTCAGCAATGAGTGATCCTGGGAAACACACCTCTCTCCCTGTGACAAGGAATGGAATGGTGGAGGTAAGACAATGGATCTAGAACACACAGTCCTGGCCAGCACAGGCTGAAAAACACAGTTAATGACGGAGGTTCTGGAGAAAGACTTCTTGACTTTGAATGCCAAGTTTAAATGCTGCCACTTTCTAGTTCAATGATGTTGGTAAATTACATTACATTTCTGGTCCTCAATTTCCAAGCTCACAAACTAGGGATATTAAAATCTACTTTATTGAATCACACGGGAAGTAAACCTGACAGCATACATGAATTAATCAGCCAAGTGCTTTGTCCAGAGCATACACTCAGTAAATGTCACCTATTAAATATTTAAAGAGTGGGCTACAAGTAGAAATTAGCTCAAGACCTACACTATCAAACAAGAGCCAACTCAGCATGGCACTCAGTGTATCTGGGATAGGGTCCTTTTCCAAAGAAACAGGTAGGTATAACAACTTTTGTTTTTTAAAAAAGGAAGAAATTACTCATAAAAGTGTTCTACATCCTTTGCCAAAAATGTGAACTCTTCAAGCTGGAGGTGGCTTTCTGGAGGGTCGGGTGGGGAAATGGGTTTAGGAATCTTACGGTTACACATTCTTCAGAGATGATAAGAGTTACCTTTAGCTTTTACAGTTATTAGCTGTTACCACACTAAACAGTGGACACTGGCCATAAGAAATTGAGGTTTTCCTTTCCTCAGGGTTCTAAACATTTCTAACACCCTGGCAATGGTGTGACACTGATATGGATGCTCATGCTGGCTGAGTACAACCCGACCTCAGAAATAAAAGAAAAAAGTACCGCTGCAGACACCTAGCATAAAGTGACTCCTTTGCTTCCCATGATGGATCTTGCACATGCCATGGAGAAAAGCCACCTATTTAAATGCTGGCCTTTTGTCCTAAGATATCTACAACACTGAGACAGAAGGAACAATGTGATGCTGAACATCAATGTTTGGCCTCATTTTGTTATGAATAGTGGCTAATATTCTAAACAGGAAAACTTAAACAATTTCTAGAACCCAGTCTGGTTTTCAATGCTGCCACTTTTGTGGCTCCATACTTTTGTTAAAATTTCACCCAAAGTGGAATGATGTAAGTTAGCATATTAGGAATTCTTTATAACTATCTCATATTCTGTTATAATGTCCTAATCTTCACCCTCCAGGTAACTTGGGATTCTTTAATCATTTAATCATAAAGCCAAGGATAAGTACCTCAACTGGATTTGGCAAGGGTAAGTAATCCAAATAATTTCCTCAAGTAATTAGTATTTTTAAAAAATGTAGAGCCATAAAGTACTCACCTGAAGTTCGGAGTGTTCTTTTAAGAGCCGATCATACTCTTTTGAAAGTCTCTCTGATTGCATCTTCATTGTCATCATATCATTCTGTGCCTTAAAAAGGGCTAGAAAATATCAAATTCACAGAAAAGTTCCAAGACTTAGAGAGCACCTATATAATATTATATTTTCTTTACACACAACTATTTTCTTGAATCATTTGAGAGTAAGCTGCAGGCAGAATGTCCCTTTATTTTTAATACTGTACTATGTATTTCTTAAGAATAGGTCATCCTCTAACTATACAATCATAGATAGTTACAGATGTTAGGAAGCTCAATACTAATATATTACATTTAATCTCTACTATCCATATTCCAGTTTTGGCAATTGTACCAATCATCTCCTTTTTAGCATGTTTTTTACTTCTACTCAAGGACATAGCTCTGGGTTATCCACTGTATTTTGTTGTTGAGGGCTCTTTAGCTTCCTTTAATGTGGGATAGTTCTCTAATCTTGCTCCACCCTACTTCACCCCATTTATGGTGATACTGGCATTTCTTAAGAACATGGGCCACTTTAAAAACTGAAAATTCTTCATTTTGGTTTTGTCTGATATTTCTCATAGTGAAATTCAGGTCATGGTGCCCACTCACATGTGAGTGTGACACTGGTGATGTCTGATGCTTTCTTGGGCATTCACAAGCCAATCACATTTAGAGGTTCTCTGTCCCTTACTGTTTTTTTCTATTTTAGAGTTACTATTTTTCCCCTTATAACCAAAACAGCAATCCACAGTAAGATAATTTATACTATGCAAGCAATCTGCTCTTTGTCAAAACGTCTCCCCTCTACTTAGCATCCATTGATAATTCTTCCTAAGCCAATATCACCTATAACAGATGCAAAGTGGTGATTTTCCAACTTTACTGATCAGCCAGTATTCTACTGTACAAAAGATGTCCTCTCTTCTCCATCTATCTGACTATGCATCTGTTTCTCCATCCATCATCATTATGGACCCACAGTTTCCTATTTCTTCAGTGATTTATAATTCTTTTTTAAAAAAATTTTTTATAAAACAAAAGAGACCAGAACAAAGTAAATCAGAACAGAACAATGCAAGCAGCACAGCACTTCACAACAAGACAACCGGACAGCAATAGTAGCTACCATAATATCTCTTTTCTTTGAAATAGTCGAGGATACCTTCACACACAATAATATCAAGCATAACAATATAGTATAAAACCACTCAAAAGAACGAAAGCATTACAGGACATTCAAAACCAAATAAAGGAAATGAACAATAGCTACTATAATACCTCATTTTCCTCAAAAAATTTGTCTATACCAAGTGATTTATAATTTATTGTAGAAGTATTTTGATGCTGAAATTTTCCTAGATTTGCCCAGAACTTCAGGCTGGCTACTTGCTCCTCTAGTTATTTATTTATTTTTTTTTAGTGTTTCTTTACTTTCTGGCAGGAGATGTTCAGTACTTATCCTAAACCTTCCCTGGCTCTGCAGGGACTCAGGCATATAGAAGAGATATCAGAGAAAACCCATAGAAAACAAAATTACTTCATCATTTTTGCTAACAGTGTTAGAACAAACACTTTGTACACAAAGTTGAAAGCATGGGAGCATGTGACTGACACAGGTTTCACCTCAAATAATGACAACTCTTAAGGGTTATATGTTGACCTTTGTCTACCCAAGAACTAATATAGATTCATGTCCTTAGATAGAAATAAAAAAAATGACAACTCATTATGGAGAAGATGCTAATGAGAAAAGCAAATAGGACAGAAATGTAATCCAATATGGGACAAAGTCACTATGCCTAAAAAATTTCCTTTGAGTGCTTTTCCTGGGTAACAAGGCCAGGCAGGGTACATCAGAATCCCAGACTTTAAGTTAAACCACAAAAGCTACTGTGATAAAAACAGCACTGGACTGAAAACAAAAACAACAACAACAAAAACAAAACACACCCCAATCTTGTGAATCAATGGAACAGAACCAGAAGATACAGAAACACTCAGTTATGTTATCTCTAACAACGGGGTCAAATCCTTTTGCTGAAGGAAATGTAGCCTCTTTAGCAAATGGTACTGGTAAAACGAGCTGTCCACATGCTGAAGATGGACCCTAGATCCAAATCTCTCACCACATATTAAACTAAAATCAAATGGGCCAAAGATCTAAACATTAGAACAGAAACAATTTACTATAAGACAAAATAGATAAAACACTTGAAAACATAGGTGTAGTCAAAGATTTTCTGAACAAAACCCTAGCTACACAGTAAGTAATACCTTGGATCAACAAATAAAGACCACTTCAAATTAAAAAAGCTTCTACACAGGAAAAGAAACCAACAACAGAGTGAAGAAACAACCTACAGAAGGGTAAAAAATTTCTGTCAGGTACTCTTCAGAGAAGGAACTACTATCTAGAATATATATAGAAGTAAAAAAAATTAGACACCTCCTCAAGACCCAGTCAAAAACCGGGCATCTGAAATGAACAGACATTTCTCAGATGAAGTAGTACAAATGGCCAATAAATACACCAAAAAATGTTCAACACTGGCATTTGAGGAATGGAAATGAAAAGAACACTGAGATTCCATCTCACCCCAGAAAAAATGGCTACCATCAAGAAATCAACCAACAACAAATGCTGGAGTGGCTACAGGGGAAAAAGAACATCTTTTTAACTGTCTGTAAAGTATATACTGATATAACCACTGTGAAAATCACTATGATGATTCCTCAAAAAACTAACACTAGAAATTCCATTGATCCAGCTATACTCTTTGCAGATGTCTGTTAAAGACATCATATTACAGTGATTATATAAATACACATTTATAGCAGCACAATTCATAATGGATCTCAGAAATAGCCTATATGTCCACCAACAGATGAATGGACATAGAAAATATGGTATTTACACACAATGGAGTACTACTCTGCCATGAAGATGATAAACTTGAGTCATCTCTAGGAAATGGACAAACCTTGATACTGGAATGTTAAGTGAAATGAGATCCATAAGCTGAAGTTACCGTGTGGTTTCTCTTACATAAAAGGTCACTATATAAATAAAGTGTACCATAAAAGGAAAAAATGGAGTGCTTTTTAAAATTATTTTTCCAGAGCTGGGGATATAGCTCAGTAGCACAGTGCCTGCCTCGCAAGCATGAGGTTTTAAGTTTGATAACTGGTTAAAAAAATCCAAAATAGGGAAATCCTGAATTACTTCTACATTTGATTCTGCATACATGGTCTTTGGAAGTTTTGTGTTCGTAACTCTTAGGGTTGGACTCTTGGGGAAAATAGCATTTATAAATGTAAAAGTATCTTCTGTTGGCATGATGAAATGAAAACTAGATTTTATTTATGAATAATGTTGCTGCCTTTCTTTTTGAGAAGTCATCATAGGGGCATTTTAATATAAATATATAAGCTACTATCAACCAAAATGCTTTACCGATGAACACTTCCTAGCCTGCTGTCAAGACTTTCCGCGTTGTGCTGTGTCTGTCTTGTCAGTATAGTGGTTACTACCTATAGGGCACTGTTACTGCGCACTTTCAAAGTGGCTAATACAATGGAGGAACGACACTGTACATTTTAATTTAAACAACCACAGAGAGCTAGCTATACTGAACATCACAGCTTTAAAATATCCTCCATTTCCTTCTATATATTCATTATTCTAAATTAGGTATTAAAGACTGATGTTGACAAATTTAAAACAGTATTACTTGGTAAAGGTGTAACTTAGGCACGGAGGAGAGATTTTTAGGTGGCAGAGAGATTTCATCGGAACCAGAGCTACAATATGGAAGAGCTATACATTCATTTTCTTTTTTTTTTTTTTTAATCGGTACCAGATTGAACTCATGACCGCGCGCTTGCAAGGCAGGTGCTTATGCCGCTGAGCTAAATCCCCAGCCCTATACATTCATTTTCAATTTGGGTTCTACCATAAATGCATTTCCTACAGGCCACTTGAAAATATGTTAATGTCACTGTCTGGACTCACTTAAAGTATTTAAGAGCCTATATTTCTGGTACATAATAAGGAAAGCAGGTACCACAAGCTAATAATGCCTGATTAGCTAACAGTGGTGGTTTTAAGAATGCTGGTGCTGTGGTCTACATGTCTTCCTCTAATAGCCACCAATGTGCGGTATGAGGAAGTAAGGCTGGGAGGGGAGTAGGTCAGGGTAGTGCAGCCCTCAGGAATGAGATCAATGCCCCAACAAAAGAGGCTCCACAGAGCAGTCTTTCTACTTCCATCCTGCAAGGACAAGTGAGGAACCACTGTCTATAAGTTGGGAAATGGGCACTCACAGACAATGAATCTGCTGGTGCCCTGATCTTTTAATTTCCCAGACCCCAGATCTACAAGAAAGACATCTATGTTGTTTATTAGCTATTGGGTGTTCTTTGCTCTAAGCAGCCTGACAAACCAAGACAGTCAGGAGCTTGTACTCAACAGGGGTTGGTCTCAATGCTGAAGTGATTTATACTTAAATTTCTGATACAAATAAATTACTTAGAAATTTTAATCTCTTAAGACATTAATTCATTAGTGTTCTTTTTTCACTAAAGAAACTAGGGAACCACTTGCAGAGCCTGTCTAGTAGTTCCTTGTGATTACTGATATGAAGCTGTAACAAAACAATAGCAGGAAAATCCTGTTTCTCTGCTGCTTACCAAGCCAAGAAATCAACTGCTTCTTATTTTGTTCTATATCTCAGTAGGTATCAATAAGCTTAATGATTACTATCATTCTGATTCACTTAATTAGGTAAGACTGTTATTGTCTAAAGGCCTCTTGGACTATTTCCCGGCTCTTTATCTCTCATTTTACAAAGACTGCAATACTGAGTTTTGGATGCCTTCCTCCTCCTTCCAAAGCTGTGTCTGTAACTAAGAGATTACATAAACTTGTCATCTGACATGTGAATATGCTTGTTTTATTTTGAGCCATATTATTTTGGGCCATATTATTTTGGAAGCACTACATATAGGAGAAACATTACTGAATAAGGAGGTCTGAGGTGATACATTTAAGTTGCTATGCTATTTCAATATTCTTATCTGCAAAAATGGCTTGCTATCACTTGCCAGTAGCTTTATAACAATACTGCAATACTTCATGAGAATATTGCCAGCTTTAATTAGAGGCTAGGTTATGCCCTAGTCCCTAAAGACTTTTTTAAAGCAACGGCATTATTTACTAATACAGAAATGACCATAATCAATGTTACAGTGACATACACTAATGCAAAGCGTTTGTACAAAATGACATATAAGTAGGTAAAAATATATTTGTGGTCTTTTCAAATGCCAAACTTACATTTCTGGAACTATTTGCACAGTGGGAGGAGCTGACAAGACCAATGCACTGTGTAAACATATTGTATCAGTGTGATTTCTATTGTAGATAAGAGACACTACCAGCTGAGCCCTGCCAGGAAATGGGAAAGAAAAATTTTAGAGGCTTTGCCTTGATAAAATTGGACTGTTATATTGTAGTTGCAAAGATTGATCTAGAGGAAAATTCTTTATTTGAAAGATTTCCCTAAGGCTAGTGTTTCTTACCAGTTCATCTGGTTCTGTTTTGTGGAAACTTGAGAGTGTAATACACTGGAGTTACATAGTATTTAATCTTCAAACATACTATACATTTGCCAGTAATCAATTATTGTACTATTAACCTACAGTAATGCTTCCAACATTTGGAAAGCAGACACACAAACTTCAGTAAGGAGCATAAACTGTGGCTTTAATTCAAAATATTTTTATACGGGTCAATACTGTCAGGGTCCATGTAGGTAAGGTCTGTATTTTATTCAGTTCACTGATGACCTACTGCATTTTAACTTTACATCCATATCTTGACAAGGTCTGCCGATTCTACTTCCTTCGGATCTCTCCAATTGCTTCTACTCCACCACTGAGACCACTCTCATCTCTAACTACATTACTGAAATAGATTTCTCACCAAGTCACTTAGCTACTCTACCTCACTGTCCACAATGCTGACAAAGTGATTACTCTGTAATGCTCAAACCTCCCCAATAGGGCCTCCACAAACATGATAGATGAGGCCCCACAAATATGATAGACAAGGCCCGACAAACATTCCTAGGTCTGCCACTCAACTGTATCCATTGTTTCTACCTTAGTTCATGCTCCAGTTGCAATGAGCTCCTTGCAGTACCTTTAAAGCACCATCCTCTTTCAGTCACACGCGGCTCATTTTGTTAGGACACTGGCCCAGCCCCAGTTAACTCCATCTCACTTGTTCTAACCCATTTGATTTGGCTCATTAACATCATCCTTTAAGTATATCTTAAGGAACTGTTTTGCTCTCCAGCACTGGCTTCCAAGGCACCTCAAGCTGACCTTCTTCACAGCACTTACGTGAGGGTTAACTATGTCCTCACCTAGACTTGGAACTATTTCAAGAAAAAGAGCTGTGTCATTTCTCTCTTCACATGGTAGGTAAAGTATGTTCCTTGAAGGAAGAAAAGAATACGTAAGTGAAAATATAAGCTTTAAGCATCTGAAAAATTCACTTCTGTGAGGCCAATTCACCTCCCAACAACGTGAAATGCCAGATGAGCAGTATGAGGTGCTATATTAGTCACCTGATGAGACTCTTGGTAGCAACAAAGTAAAAAACAAGTGTATCTTCAATCAAAAAACGAAATACTCAGGATAGCTGAGAACCACAGAGCAAACAGAACTTTCCTGAAATACTTTAATGAAAATATACTCATTACAAATACACTACTCCAGAATTAAAAACAAGATACAAAGAAATAGTATCGTAGAATTCAGTTTGTTTAAAAAAAAAAATCAAACCACTGAATATAAGAATAGGGCAGAAAATACGCCTGATAAGTCTAGAGTATCTTATAAGTACCGAAAAGTAAGGAAGTGGGCCAAAAACAAAATTAAAAATAAGAAATACACAAAATACTGGGGACATGTCAAAGGGATACAATAACTAACCAAAAGAACCCTCCATGACCTGAGTAGGACAACATGAGAGCCAAAATAAAGCAGCATGAAATTATAATCCAAAGTATAAATTAATACTCATGAGTTCACATCAATATAATTGAATACATGGTGAACAGACACATTTGTGCAGAATAATTCCGAATACTTTATGTAGATACTAAAGGTAAAGTACAACTCTTTAAGTGTGGGCTCTTAACAGTGACTTCCTTCTAATCATTACAGTTTGGGAAAGTAACTTTATAACACAGAAACATGAAAAACACTATCCTGGTCAGGTGCTGGAGGTCAGCAGTAATAAATCACGACCGGGTGTGGCAGTAATAGGACCACTGTGAGTTCAAGGCCGGCCTGAGCTACATAGTGAGGCTCTGTCTCAAAACCAACCAACCAACCTGTAATAAATCATGCTAATATCATGCACTCTTGAAATACAGTGATACAAAATGGCACTTTACCTTGTGACCTTCTCAAAGCCTACACAGCCCAGTAAAATAGTAAGAAAAATACCAGGTAAATCCTAGTATAGCCATAATGTACAAACCATATGATCAGTGCTTTTAAAAACTGTCAAGGTCTTCAAAAATTAAAAAAAATCTGAGAAACTATTAAAGCCAGTGGAGCCTAAGAGAAACA